>CM061068.1:83378056-83646471 GCA_030762895.1 Sophora flavescens
TCAAGCTCCTTCTTCATCCAAACTCCATCATAGTTGATCCTGAGCATTTTACCCTTGATTTCTGCAAAACAACACCATGAAAACCGCCTTACCCGTTCCAAGGGAAAATTAACAAAAATAAAATTAAATATGCCTAAACTACATGAAAATGCATGCAAAATGATAAACAAAGATGAGGTGAAATCACACTCATCATTGACCCCGAAATCGAAAGGACCTTTCATAGACGTAGGAGACTACAAAGAGAGAGGGAGAGGTTGATTCCCATTCCACTCATGACGAATCTACCAGATACCAAACCGTTGAAGGACTACGCAGTCCCAAATGCTAGGGGTTTGCGAACTGGGATTGCTAGGCCAGAGATCGAGGCGGAGAACTACACTATACCGCCTATGCTAATTAGCATGATTAGGCAACATCAATTCAGAGGATTGCCCTCGGAGGACCCGACTGATCACGTGGAGACATTCTTGGAGTTCACCGATGCAATTAGGATTCATGGTGCCCCGGTCGATGCTATACGCTTGAGGTTATTCCCCTCCTCTCTTACTGGAAAGGCAAAAGCTTGGCTGAAGCAAGTGCCCGCTAATACCTTGTCGACTTGGGACCAACTGGAGCAGGTATTCTTGGAGAAATTCTTCCCTCCATCAAAGACGGCTTACCTACGAACCCAGATCACCGGCTTCTTCCAAAAGGATGGAGAATGCTTATCCGAAGCTTGGGATCGCTACAAGGGATTGCTAGAGTCTTGCCCACATCATGGACTCGAGAGGTGGTTGTTAGTGCATATCTTCTACAACGGATTGGATTACTCTTCGAAGGTGTCACTTGACTCCGCAGCTGGTGGAGCCTTTATGAATAGGCCTCTGACTGAGGCATTCAACATCATTGAAAACGTGGCCACCAACTACCACCAATGGGGTTCAGAAAGAGGTAATAACCCGAAAAATATTTCGGGGGGTAAGTTTGAAATGAATAGCACTGATCTCATTATGTCTAAAATTGACTCACTGACTAAACACTTTGATCAGCTTGAAAAGGATAACGTGAGTTCAATAGGTGCTACTAACATTGTTTGTGAGATTTGTGGAATGCAGGGACATGACATAATGGAGTGCCCACATGGTATTGCCCATGGATCCGGCGCTTCGGGGGAACAAGTGAACTATTGTCACAACTTCTACGACACGAACCCGAAGTTGCCAAACTATGTTCCCCCAAATTCTTACAACCAAGGAAGGAAGAACAACCCTTACCTCTCGTACGGGAACTACAGCAACACGCTGAACCATGAATTCCAAGAAGGCCAAGGTAATAGGAAACCCGCATCGGGGTATCCTCAGGTACAAAAGTATAAACTTGAGTCTCTTTTGGAAAGTTTTGTTGAAACTCAAACAAAACAAAATGAAGAGTTTAGACAACAAGGTAGGGCAGTCAACGAGGCAATAAAAGAGCTAGCATCTAAGGTAGATAACTTAGCCATCCATAATAAGATGTTAGAAACTCAAATTGCCCAACAAGCTAGCACATATTCTAGACCTAAGGGTACGTTTCCGGGACAACCCGAAGTTAATCCCAATGAACATTGTAATGCCATATACTTGAGGGATGATAAGCTTGGGGTGGTTGAAAAGGATGTGGAATGTGAGGAGGACATGAGCGAATATGAAGAAGTAGAGCCAAAGTATGTCTCTCCACCACCTTACCAACCCCCAATACCTTTCCCACAAAGGTTGGTCAAGAGAAAGCAAGTGGAAATAGAAACTAAAAGCTTAATTGAGGAGCACAACGTCAAGATAAAAACTAATATGCCTCCTAAACTAAAAGACCCAGGTAGTTTCTCTATCGCTTGCTCAATTGGAGAAGTGCAAATAGACCAAGCCTTATGTGACTTGGGGGCTAGTGTGAGCTTGATGCCGCTTCCTATCTTGGAGAGGCTGGGAACCAAGGAATTGAGTCCATCCAAATTCTCTTTAGAATTTACGGATGGCTCAACCAAAACTCCTCTAGGCATAATAGAGAATGTCCCCGTAAGGGTAGGGGAATTTTTCATTCCCACCGATTTCATGGTGTTGGATATGAACGGGAATTCTAAATTCCCCATCATTCTAGGAAGGCCGTTCTTGGCCACCGCTGGAGCGATAATAGACGTAAAGAATGGCAAGCTCTCTTTGAATGTAGAGGAAAGTAGGGTAGATTTTGATTTGACTAACTCATATAACAACCCTTCTTTTGAGAGTCATGTGTGCAGGATCGATATATAGTCTCCAGATGTGAAGGAAGAGCTTAACATGGAAGCGACTCCGAAGCTTTGCAAGACAAATGATGCACCAAATGGTGATGAAGTTGGAGTTGCTCATCATGTGGAAACAAAACTTTCGTCGGGATGGAGTAAGGCCATGAAACTCAGAGTGAAAAGAGCAAAGCGAAAGCGCAATTGGCCATATGAACAAAATCGGCTGTTTGAAGAACTCCCATGGAAGAGAAGTGTTCTTACATTTCTAGGCCCAGCCGACCCCGGTTGATTGAAAGAAGTATGGTCAAGCTTAAGACCGTAAATAAGTGCTTCTTGGGAGGCAACCCAAGTTTTCTTTCCCTTTTCCATTTGTTTTTGAATTTTGTTTTTGAATAATTTGAGAAGATAAAGAAAAGAAAGATCACTAATTGATGGATTTGCCAAGTATTTTCAGGTTATGAAGGAAGGAAGAGCAAAAAAGGGCAAGGACAAATAAAGTCAGAAGTCATCACGCCCAGCCCATGACGGTGGTCACGGCCGTGATTAGCTAACCAAAGAAGATCAGAAAGGATCACGGCCCAGCCGTGATATCCATCACGGGCGTGATAAGAAGGACCCTGAAGATCAGAATGTATCACGGCCTAGCCGTGATGGAACTCACGACCGTGGCAGGCCAGCTCCTATAGACCAGAATTGATCACGACCTAGCCGTGATGAGCATCACGGCCGTGACACATTTTCCAGCATCTCTTTGACTGGCAGTGTGAGCCAACACCCTCTACCACCTCGGTGAGTTGTTCCATTTTTTTCCTCTCTCCGACTTGATTATTTACATTGGGGACAATGTAAGTTTTTAAGCTTGGGGTAGGGGTATTTTTGCAATTTTTTTGCATTTTTGAATTTTTCATGTTGCATTTATATAGGCATAGTTTTGCATGATCACATGATTAGATTGCCCCATCGCTTAGATTATGCATCCAATTGTGAGAACTTGGTGCCAAATAAACTGAGATAGTGAATTTTTGAACCCAATTTTTTATTCTTGTGATAAGGCTAAAAATAAAAACGCTTGAGATGATCTTTTGATAGTTGATAATTAGCATGTGGTTCCTTAGATTTGTGTTTCTCACTGAATTTGAACTACTAAATGTGAGATTTTTGAGCCTAAAAGGGGTACTCACTAAATCTACCCCATTCTTTGTGATAGAGTGTTTTATTCCTCTTGGATTGTATTCGCTAGAACTTGACTTGATACCGTTTTGAAACTTAAAAATTTTTGAAAACATATTTGAAAATGATTGAGGCACTAGGTATTTTTCTGGCCTTCCTAGCTTTTATTGATTAAATGCTACCCCTTAGTTGCCCAATTTTGAGCCTAAAGGAATAAAGTACTTTTCTTGGTACCTTGATTTATTTTGATGAATAATGCTTGGTATGAGACCTTTTAAAGTAATGCAAAAGGGTAAAAAGGTAGTTGAAAAATAAAATTGTGGGATGAGAAAGTTAGAAAATTATTTCTCTTAAAGTTGAAAGTCTCCCCTTCTCCAAATAAATAAAATAAAATAAACAAAAAAAATGGAGAAGGGGATGACAAAAAGAAAGTGAGAAATAAAATAAAAAGAAAGAAAGAAAGGTGGAAAAGTGAACTAAAAGGCCCAAAAAAAAGGTATTTTAGAAGGTTGTCATGCTTTGCATTTTTGATATTTTGTTTAGCCTTCTTGAAATTTCCCTTCCTTGATTTCCCCACCTAACAATTAATCCCATGGCCCCATTACAACCAAAATAAAAGACCTCTTGATTTTTATGTGTTTTCATTAATAAAATAGAGATTTGGTTAATAGTCAAGCTTATGGTAGAATACCTTCCTTGAGGAAATTGAGCGACTTCCCATATACCCTTAAATACTTGAGTGAGGTGAGAAGAGTGCCCGAATCAGTGAGAATATGAAGTTAGGAAACCTAAGCTTCTAATTGGACTTGAAATTGATTGTCTCTTGGTTTCTTATTTGAAAATGCCTGACGCTTGGATTAGTTACTCAGGTTCTTGGTTCACTATCCATGCTCTGATTGTTTATATTTTCTGGCCTTAGTGATTGCTTGAGGACAAGCAAAGTCTTAATCTTGGAGTAGTTTGATGAGTGTGATTTCACCTCATAATTCTCTATCATTTTGCATGCATTTTCATATAGCTTAGGCATATTTAATTTGATTTTTGTTAGTTTTTACCTTGGAACGGGTAAGGCGGTTTTGTGGTGTTGTTTTGCAGAAATTAAGGATTAAATGCTCAGGATCAACCATGATGGAGCTTGCATAAAGATGGGGCTTGAAAAGTGAAGAAAATGAGCCAAATAGAGCCCATCACGGCCTAGCCGTGATGCCCATCACGGCCATGATCAAGTAGAGCTAAAAGAAAGAAGGCTAAAGTCAGAACTGGTCACGGCCAGCCCGTGATGCCCATCACGGCCGTGACATGTCAGCTGAACCAGACCCTCACAGGCAGAACTGATCACGTCCTAGCCGTGATGGTGGTCACTGCCGTGACAGACCAATCACTGAAGCAACGCCCAAGACAGAATCCGTCACGGCCTGACCGTGATGGCCATCACGACCGTGACGCGCAATATTTGGATCTGAAGAAACTGATTTCATCTGAATTTGTGTTTGATTGGGATTCAAACTTCCCTAATCTATAAATATGGCAATCAGGCAGAGACACAAGGGACTTTTGGGCTGCTACACTTAGGCAATAATTTAGGATATCTCTTCTTCTTCTTCTTCTTCTTCTTCTTCTTCTTCTTCTTCTTCTTCTTCTTCTTCTTCTTCTCTTATCTTATTTTTTTATTTTTTGTTAACCAAGCTTGTCATCACCATGGCAATGCTTGAGTAGTAGTTTTATTTCTAGGGATTGGGGCTATACCCAAGATCTGATTTATGTTGTTAATTGATGTTTCACCTTTGTTAATTTCGATTTTACTTTAGATCTGATTTCTATTGTTTTAATTACTCGTAAATTCGGTGGCCACTTATTTGCATGTCATAGATATTCTAAGGAGGAACCTAGCGGTGAACTTAGGTGTCGGATCTATAGAATCAGACTTAGGACTTAAATCACGAGAGTTAGAAGCGGTCCTTCGAGGATTAACGAATTGTCACAAAATGTAAAGGGTCCAACCTAAATTCGACTACCACGAGAGTAAGGGTTGGTTTAATTGGGCACGGTTTTTGTAACCAGAGAAGGAGCATTAACTATTTGAGGATAAACTCGCCTTCAAGGCAATTTTGGTAATTAACAAGGGTAGTCAATTTAGTAACATAAACGATCTTGTTGGTAACCCAATTCCTGGGAATCCCTTTTGAATTTGAAAACCCCTAAATTGATTTACTATCTGTTTTACTTGATTGCATTCCTTATCTGATTTTCTAAGTTATCTCTTAATTCAAAAATCAAAAACCTCTTCAAAATCCTTTTTTTATAGTCCAGTTTAATCAATTTGATAATTAGTTGCGATTTGAGATCACAGTCTCTATGGGATCGATATCTTTTTATTACTTGGTGACGAATCCGGTACACTTGCCGGATCGCACGACATCAAAGGTCAATCCGAGTATGCAAGTCGACTCAATTGCCATTCACATTTGGTACCAATATGCAATTAAAGTTGAAATTTAGATATGCATTTCATATTCATCCATTGTGCAAACAGATTGAATATGCATGTTAAACTAAGTCAAAGAGCACAGTGTAACAATCCAACTGATGTAATCTTTCATTGAATGCAAAAATGGTCCGTGAACACATAGGGGCAAGGTGTAGAGTCAAAGTAAAGATTAGTCACAGTATGGTGATGCCATTTTCAAATATGAGTGGTCAAATATTTAATCAACAACAATTCAAGTCAAAACAACCAATGTGCTCAAGTTTTCATGAGATTCATAAAGACAAGAATAAAGGTAAGTCAATCATAAGTTTAACATCAAATCCAAGTGTGCAAGTGTAATAATGACTTTTCAGACTTTTATGCACCAATATTTGCATGTTTTGATTTTGACATATGGTACTGAGGGACATCAAGCATGTTATTATGTTTGTACTTTTGAAAGAAGATTATGCTTTTCACTATTTTAATCAAGCATTATCTCACTTGGATATATGCATGCAATCACTATATGATTCATATTTCATCAACCATACACATTTTTCTACCAAACGTAAAATGTAACAAGCTAGTATCATCTCAATAATCATGTTAAAGGTATGGTTTCTTTCTAGCAATCTTAAGTTCATGTTTTTACATGAAAACATTGTTTCTTTTGGACTTTTTAGAATGCAATACACGTGCATACCTTCAACTAGTTATCTCCACACAAGGACATGTAGGAAAGTTATAGGTTTTTGTTACCTAGGTCTCGAAGATTTGGGGGTAACTTTTCCGTACTCATTGCTCCTTCTTTTGATGATCGATTTGCACATTTTCCATGTGAGGAGCTTTTGTTAATGAGTCTTTTCTTCTTTGACCATGAATTTCATTCTCGGTCCTTGGCCATGGTTTCCTTGATTGCCTCATTCTAGTTTGACACAATTGTTCAAACTTTTGCTTTATTGAATGTGGCTTTGTTGAGTATGAGAGACTCCTTTCTTAAAACTGTCTCCTTTCCTTGACCACTTTGTCCATTGTTTCACAATTTTCCCTGCATATCATAAATGGTAGAGAGACTTCTTGGTACCCATCTCAATTTGGGTCCTTAGTAGTTAGTGGTTAAACATCTAGTCCCTTTAAGCACCCACGCAAGTTCATTTTTATAGCATGATCTTTCGTATAGAAGCACTGATAGTGTGATTTTACATGATATTTTATGTACACTTTTGCATGCATTTTCATATAGATTAGGCATTCTTTATTTGATTTTAGTTAGATTTTCCCTTGGAACGGGTGAAGCGGTGTTGTGATGTTGTTTTGCAGGAATTCACGATTAAATGCCCAAGGTTTGGCCATGATGAAGATTGGATGATTTAGAGCCTTAAAAGTGAAGAAAATGACCCAAACAGAGCCCATCACGGCCTAGCCGTGATGCCCATCACGGCCATGATCGAGCAAAACTGAAAAGGCAGAAAGGCTGAAGTCAGAGTCTGTCACGGCCTAGTCGTGATGTACATCACGGCCGTGACCCAAAACCACCACAAGTCAGAATCCATCACGGCTTGGCCGTGATGGAGATCACAGGCGTGAACAGAGGGCTCGCGACGCGAGCAAATGCTCGCCACGCGAGAGACTAAAAGTTGCCAAAACTGCCAGAGACAGAATCCGTCACGGCCTAGCCGTGATGGCCATCACGGCCGTGACGCGCAGCAGGTCTATTTAAAGAAACGTAGCAGACAGAACTGGGGGAGTTTTTGGAGCAGAGAAAAGGAGGCAGCCCAGAGAAACCCTAGGGGACGATTCTTGGTGATTGTGGTGGCTGGGTTCATCCTTCCATGGAGTGTTTCCCTTCTTCCATCTTAGTATCTTTCCTTTTCCCTTCTCCTTTGATGATGTGTAACTAAACTCCCATTGTTGGGGTTAGGGTAGCCATTTCTGATTTCTCATGTATATGACTTGATATTGCAATATGGTTTTTACTTCATTATTGAGTGATTGATTCTCTGTGCTTAATGCTTGTTGTGGCTAGCACCCCCATGACTTGATATGTGTTTTGGTATGCAATGGGGACGTTCGTATCATAACCGAAATTGAGATTAATCACCTGATAAGCCTTGTATCTAGGAATGGAACTAGGTTTATTAGCAATCGTGTAATCCCTAATCATAATGCAAATTCATTAATCTAGGCCACCTAAGGAATTAGGGTCTATTAGTGGATTTAGGCTCTTGTCATCCGAGGAATCGGGACTTGAGTAATTTAGTGGATTGATTGTCATAATTGAAGTAGAAACTGTTTGTGGCTCATTTCATTGCATGAGAATGAAGTTTGGTGAACCTAATCCCAACATCTTTTATCATATTTAAAACCCATCTTTTATTGCCTTCCAAGTGTTTGAGAAAAGTACAAAAAGAGTTTGTTTTTCTTATGTTGTTAGTTCTAGCTTTTGTTAGTTTAGAACTCTCTTCAATCCAAGAATCGCTTAGATAGTAATTGAATTGGTACGTGCTAGTACTTGTTGCAGTCCCCGTGGATACGATAACCGGTCTTACCACCGTATTACTTGCACGACTGGGTATACTTGCCCAGATTCGTCAACAAGCACAAGAGAGAGAGATGTGATCATACTTTTCATATCAATTTTTTTTGTGAAAATCAACATCAATATTATTTGTCTTGTCATGAAAATTATAATTGCTAAGAATCACGCTCAGATTTTCATGACTCCTATCATTCTTATTCATTCTATCTCAAGTAGGGAAACAATTTCAACACGAGTATGATATGATTTCTCCACTTGATATTCAAGGTTGATGCAATCTTACAAGACATAGAATTTTTACAACACATGCTTTTCACCATTTAAAGTGGCATAATCATCCTATAAATTCTTAAAATGAGATGGATGAAACATTTTGCAAGTAGTTTGAATTTATCATTCTCTAAACTCACTATATCATCATACTATGTATGCATTTGACAGTTCGATTTTCATATAATTGAGTTTAGCATTTTTTGTCTCCAAGTTTGTTTGAGTCATGTCATATTCCTATGATAATCATTTAAATTTCTCCTTTTTGTAGAATGATTTGTTCATGGCCTCAATATTTTGATTTATGATTATCTACTATGGATTTCACAAGACATATATTTTTGACAACTTTAAGTGCTACAAGTCTTTGCTATCTACTATTCTTGTTGAGCAAAAACCCATTTACCATATGAGTAGGAACGAAAGACCCATTTTCAACAGCACCCCAGATATCTATATCTACCGCCTCAATGAAAATCTTCTTTCTTTCTTTCCAATAGGAATAGCCTTCACCATTGAAAGCCGAAGGACGGCTAAGAGAAGCTCCCTCTTGAGGTTGCCAATTTGAAGCCATCTTTCTCTTGAAGCTGCTAGGCTCTTTAGACAAGAGTCTAGCTCTGATACCACTTGTTACCAAGTGGCTTCAATCTCAAGAAGAGGGGGGGGGGGGGGGGGGGGTTTGAGATCTTAAAATTTTGTCCCTTTTTTCTAACCAAGACCAATTTGTAATGAACAAATAAAAATATAAGGAATGAGAAAAGTACACAATCAATTTATACTGGTTCAATCACTCCCTTGAGTGACCTACATCCAGTCCCCACAATACAATTGTGAGTATTTTCCACTAATAATCAATTCAAACTTTACAACACTTAGAGCACTCTCTACTTAGATACCCCACCTCGTGCAAGAGCCTCAATGTAACACCCCCCTTGGGCATTACTTCCTAATCACGTGCAGAAAATGATTCACGCATCACTTAAAATGAAATCGCACCGTATTTTACTAACACACAATGACTAAGTTTATTTATAAATCATAGCACCTCAGCATATACATTTCATGAAATAATCTTTCATCTTGAAGTTACAAAATTACACAAGGTTTTTCAGAACTGCCTATATCGACTTCTCTAAAATGTACACAACCCAAAGGAAACATCCTAAGCTGGTCGTTCTAATAGACACCTGTTGGAAAGAACTCAGTAGTTCTTACCATTGGAACAATCACCCATTTCTTCAAAGATCGGGATTAATATCCCCGAGTGACGTCAGGAGCTTCTCGGCATCGCCTATCCTAGTGTACCAAGGTACGACAACAAAGAACCAGGAAAACCTGATATATTATAAGGGTAAGATACCAATATATGGATAATTATGATATACTACATACTTGCAACACAAACATCATACACAACAGATGTCATCATATTTACAACACGTGAAATAATAAACTAAATATATATCACACCAATTCATCAATCAACTTTGAAAAACAATGATGTTCATGAAAAAATCAACTTTGATGCAAGACTCCGGAGTTTTCAACTTTCTTTAAAAATGAGCTAATCAGGCTCGGTTGCCATAAAGGCACAACGTGAATTTCCACTACACTGTCCAAACTCCTGGCACAGTGTGCAACGTGCGTGGAATGTCCATAGCATACTGTCCAACACAAGGCACAGTAGTCCTGGCTCATGGACTTCATTGTCCATCAAGGGACAACGAAACACCGTAGCATGAAATACCTGGCCTTTCCAGATATTCACATGAAACAACGTAGCATGAAATACCCGATCTTTACATATATTCATACAAAAACAACGTGGGCACGTCTGCCAAAATAAATGCATGAGAAAATCATTTTATTTTCAGTTTTTCTTTGTGCTTGATATTTTCCTTTCGTCGAGGCTCAAAGCTCACGACTTTTCAACGTTTTTAATATCTTACAACTTTTATCATCAACACAGGACTTTCATGCCCGAGTGTCTAATCACAACAGTCTCAGACTTATGCATCAGTCCTTAGACTTTGTGGTCGTAGAAAACAATTTTCACCTTTTTATTATTTTCACCAAGTTTCAACTCAACGTATATGGAGCAGCAGTCAATAGCAACGTACATTGGAACATAGTCCATAACAACGTAACACGGATCATGGATCAACGTGCTTTTAAAATACTAGTGTCCCGACGTCTCGGTTACTAGGTTCAACTTTTCAACTTTTCTTCTTTTTCGGTCGGTGAAAATACAAAACCCAAAAACAAAAATTCCGTAACTCATCCAAGTTATCGGATACTTTATTCCAATAAAACCTTCTTTTGAAAACATTTTTCCTTTTAAATTCATTAAAAAAATCTTTATAATAAAACTCCAACAGTCCATCTTTAAAAAAGAAAGTCCTCTTTTAAGAATAGAGGTTTTTTTTAGAAGAAACTTAGTGTAATATATGAGAACTAAAATCTTTTTGGCAAAGAGCCAAGAATTTAATTTGTTTTTAAATAATTTCTTTATCATAAATGGTCTCCAAAAATTTAAGACTTTTATAGAAGATATCCTTCAAATCTTCTAAAATGATCTCTTTTCACCTTCTGTGAATAAAATCTTTATCTTCAATCTCTTGAATTTTTAACCTAGAGCAATATTTGCCTTCTCTAAAAATATGTTTCAACTTAAAACATTTATTTTTCAACTTGTGTAAAGTTTTCTTAAGGCTTTTATCTTTCCTTAAGAGTTGGGCTCTAACCAATGGTTAGGCTACTATGCAACAATCAATACAACTTCAAGCACTTACAACATAATTAACAAAATTTGTTTTAAGCACATATTTAAATTCAACATATCAACATATAAATTCATCTAATTATAAAACATCCATATTAACAACAACTTCATAAACTAGCACATAAACACACACACACACACACACACACACACACACACACACACACACACACACACACACACACACACACACACACACACACACATATATATATATATATATATATATATATATCTATAGCAAATCAACCTTTCACATATTAAACAACAAAATCAATAAAATCAAACAATCCAAACATACAAGTATATAGTTATCATAATTTTAATATCCCTCTGGCTTCTCCCCTTACCTAATTCGACGGATAGACAAAGTCTTTGTTTCCGCGTTGCCCAGAGCGAACATCTTTTGTCCGCAGCGTGCCGCAAGTCTAATAATCAAGCGAACGACTTAAATTAAAACAACAAAGCCACCTTATCTTCCTATGTTTAGATTTTTTTTTTGCCATGGCTAGAAAAATGATGCTAGAGATTTTCAAATCAACTAATTCTTGAATTTACATTTGATACAAGACTTACATATGTATACATAACATACACATATATATATATACTTTAATTCCATATTCTTATACCTTTATATTAACACTTGTTTATAGTCCATTTTATATCAAAAAACTTTAATTGATCATTTTAAAAGACATTATTTCCAAGATCATATTTTCCATTCAAAAATTTGAGTGAATTCTTTCTTAAAATCATTTTCAGAACAACAGTGGGTTTAAATTATGAATGATCATTCAAATGACCTTCAAAATCCTTGAAAACTTAATTGAAGGTACCCAACTCACATACAAACATATTGTAGTTGGTCCCATGTAAAAATTCGAAGGAATTAATTTATTAAAAATCCTACACTGCCTCTGTTTGTACAGAAATTTCCAGAATTCCAATTCCAAGTCTCACATTGAGAGGATCTGCTTCAAAATCAGGATGAACCCGATCGAAGTGCTTCCAAGCTTCACCATCAGAAGGGTGGCGTATGACACCCGGATTTCTTCTATTTTCATTATGCCACCTCATTTGTCCCGCATTTTGCATTGATGCAAACAATCTCCACAACCTTGGAATTATTGGCAGATAGAGCATCGCCTTCGCAGGAACTGGTTTCCTCTTATGGTCACTACTTTGAACGCGATACCTGGGTGTCTGACAAAATTTATATTCTTCCAATGCACTGTCATTTGTGCTAGACTGACTACCATAATATAGCATGCACCCATTTGGACAACAATCAATCCTCTTAGCCCCCAAGCCTAGTTTCGACACCAACCGCTTCGCATCATAATAACTTTTTTGCAACAACACTTTGAACGGTGTCACATCTTGAAGCATTTTACAAAAGAACTCCAAACACTACTCTGGGGCATTCCAATTGGACTTGCAAGCTAGAACCCAAACACAAATTGATAATTTTGAATCTGACACCCCTTCAAACAATGGCTTATTTGTCTCTAACAATAGATTGTAGAATCTCTGCATCGATTCATTAGGAGGCTCTTCCATGTCATCAGACTCATCCACCTCAAAATTCCCATGTTGCCCAAGACAATCATCAACCATCATATGCATTGACTGGAGTTGTTCGATATATTCATTGCGGTAGCCACTGCCCGATGCACCCATTTCAAGATTGTCACCACCGACTTCATTCAAATCAATGTCCGGTAACTCCACACCATGATCAGTCCATATCCAATAATTAGGCTTGAACCCACATCGGTATAGGTGTAACTTAACGTGATCATCACTCAAAACCGTCATACAATTGCACTTTGTGCACGGACATCTAATCCCCCCCTCTTCGGCATAATCACAATGTTGCTTTGCTTTGGATATAAACTCCTCAACTCCAGCTACAAATGATTGTTTCGGAAGTCATCTCCCAAACTCGTTCCTATCATACACCCAACTACGGTTCGAGGGATAATATTCCATCCTTCTGCATTTTCAGATAAATTGAAGTATTTTTAAACAGGATACTATGACCCCGAATCACTCCCTTTCCTTAAAAGGTGTGGCCCTATCCCATTTGAGGAAAAAAATTTTCATCACTGTATTATACTAGTTACTCATCACTTCTCATGTCTTATAGATGACGAAATTTCGGCAGCATCTCCCATCGGTCTCCAAGTACACGACTTGGCCACGGTAAGCTACCATAATCAAGTATGGACCCGGAGAACAAAAGGAAATGCTTTGACCCGAAATTTAATCAACTATATCACAAATGAGAATCATCGAGTAACTAGTATATCAATGGAGAAAAAGTTTCTTCCCAATAAAATGAACCTTCAATAAAATGAGCGATACCATGACCACGAGTACACATGCTCAATAATATTGAACCTTGAACGGGAAACTACGGTTTTTATCAATTACGTATTAATTATACTCTAAGAAAATAGTACTTTAAGTAATAGGGATATTTTGCATAAACATTGACATTATTAGGAAAAAAAAAATCAAACACACAATCAAGCAACCATCATTCTTAAATACGTTTTAATTATACTATAAAATAAAATAATACTATAAGTAACAGAGACATCTTAATTATAAAGTTTGACATTGTTGGCAAACAATTAAAACACATAAGCAACTATCATACACAAAGTATTTGTCTAAAAAATAAATCTCTATTAAATCTTTATTTATTATTTATTTCATTTTATATTAAATGCTATGTAAGTATTTAGTTATTTACATACATCTAATTTTATTATTAATTTTTTTATTAATTTTTTATTATTATATAAAATTAATTTGAATAAGATATCAAACTATTTTACACTATCTGTTTTAAAAATTCATTTAAAATTAACTTTTTTTTTGTATTATGATTTTTAACACATGTTATAAGTGTTGACTCACTTAATTAATTACTTAAATATTATTTATTTAATCTTCCCATTTAATTATATTGTCTTTATGTCTTGTGAGACTTAACATCTATTATATAAGTTTTTTTTGATAGGTAAATGTTAGTAATTAGTGTGTTATGTTAGTGGAGGGAGTTGAACCCATGACCTCCTTATCACTCCAAACCATATATCCCTCCCCGAAACCACATTGACCACCTTATCACTGCTCCCACACCTATTATATAAGTGCCAACTACAAATTGACACTTGTGAGACTTGTGATTTATTTGATCATAGTATTATTTAATTTTAAGTATCAAATAATTTATTTAATTAGTATTTATTTTCCTTTTCAACCATTAATTCTGAATCATCACAAGCTTGTGCCGGAACCACTATCACATTGTCCTAGGTATATGGGACGAAAAATTTGATATATATTAATTTTTATGTAAAAGTATTAGTAAGTAAATTTGTAGTAAGTAAATTTGTATTTACTTGTTCAATATGATTTAAATATATTTATTACTTTACTGTGATAATTTTTTCTAAATTCGCTATACGTACCATGCAATTTTTTCACTCTTCCGCACACTGATACTTACTTAGACATCGCTTCCTATCACATTTCTCCATAACCACAAGGAATTGTTGTACCAATGATATCGCCGCGCTACAGGTATTCGGGATCGATGGAATTCCTTTATCACTTACTCACATACTTAGAGTGCGCTTACTTACTCCTTAGTTAATTAAATAGCTAATTAATTCATTATTTTAACTACATAATTTTATTCTTGAAATTAAATTGCATCAATAATGTATAAGGATAATAACCTACTAAAAAAGTCAAACAATATTTAATTCCAACAACAACCCAAACTCAAAACAAACAAATCAAAAAATACAAAACATAAATATTCCTAAATCAGAAAAGTTCAAAAACAATTTCCTAAATAAAAATTGACATTTTCATAAAAATAAAATATTGCTCAATCAGTCAAAAAATACATGACAGTGGTGGCTCCTCCTAGCAGTGGTGGTTGCTGTGGTGGTGGCCTGAAAAGCCAAAGAGGGAAATCAAAACTCAGAAACTCAACAATGGGAAGGGAAAAACCATTAAACTCAATAACTTAGCAACTCAACATACCTGGTGGAGGCTCGCGGTGGCCGGACGGAGGCACGATAGATGAGGCAGAGAAGAAGGGTGGGGGAGGGTTTCTGGCCCGGTGGAGGAGAAAATGGAAGGTGGGTTGCGGTCAGAGGCAGGGGGGGAGGAGGAGGTATGGTGGAGGCTTGGAGACGCGGTGGAGGCTCGCCGAAGACTTGGTGCAGAGGGGAAGAGAGAAAGCAGAAAGAATAGAGAGAGAGAGGGAAACGAAAAGTGAGGGAGGAAGGGGATGGCACTGGTGTATAATGTGAATTTATCGACGGCCTTTTCAAATTACCGACGGCCTTATCCGCTGGTAAATCCAAAATTCGAATTTCCGACGGAAATGTCTATCGGTACTATTGTAATTTATTTCCAACGGCTATTCCGTCGGTAATTACCAACGGCTTATTTGGTCAATACACTCTGGCGCCAAAAAATTAGTATTCTCACATTGAATACCGACGAGTTTACCGATGGAAAAGCCCACAGTAGCATTATCGATGGACTTTCCATTGGTAAATTTAGAATCTTTGGGTATTCATGCTTACCGACGGCTTAGTCCGTCGGAAATCTTCTCACTACCGATGGAACTTATGTCCATCGGTAATTATCCGTCGGTAATCCACCCTTTTCTTGTAGTGCTTGAAACTTCCATTTAATAATATCAGCAATCACAATTGCGAATACATTGATGGAAAACACACCTGATCATGGGGCATTGTTGCTGCTATATATTTGCGTTAAATATTTGGTAATTCCATTAAATAATAGTAGGAAACAAGGTGTGGAGTTGGGGTTCTAGAAGATAACTTGCCACTCGGATTCTTTGCACATTATCAGACTTATAGAACTTTCATCGGTTTGGTAATGGGATCACTTTGATCAGGAATATGTTGTCAAGGGATTGGGACATCCAATTAAATCATCTCCCTAGGAAAGGAAATCACTATGCATTCTTAGCTAAGATGAGTGTAAGGAGTGATTCTTCTTTGGTGATTCTAGAGTCTCCTCCTTCGAGGATGGATAGCTAGCTACTTGCTGATGCTATGTGCATTGTTTTTGTAAGGCATTAGGCCTTTGTTTTTGTTTAGAAATCGTCTCTAGTAGTATTTGAATCCAAAAGTATTTTGATGCATATTTACTTATAGCAGCAATCACGGTTCTGCATTGAATGCAATATAGAAGATGACTGCCAATTATGTATGAATATCATTTTGCTAACATTTTCATTAAACATATGATAATTGCATTAAATAATAGCAGATGGAAGGGAAAGAGAAGGGGATGATAATTATATATGATAATCATTAATTGCATATGATAATTGCAAATTATATATGATAATATCACATTAATTGTATTAAATTACAATTATATAGCTATTTTGCAAGTAAACCTATGAGCATCCTTTATGATGCTAACACTTAAATAAAGAAAAATAGAAATATGAGAGGCGCCATGAGCTTTAATATCTTAAATTGTAGATTTTTGTTGTATTAGAATGATAATGATGCTAACTGAATTTCATGTTGAAATAAGACTAAATCAACTAATGGTTATGTGTTCACCCTTTGTGATGGTGTCATTACTTGGAGATCGACCAAACAAAGTTTTATCATTAAATATACAATGAGGTCGGAGTTTATTACTCCAAAAGTGGTGGGTAATAAGGTCGAGTAGTTGAAAAACTTCTCGACAAATATTTCACTATGAGTTAAACCAACTCTTTATGAGATCATGTATTGTGATTGCCAAACGGCAATAGCCATCGCAAAGAATAGTAATTTAGATGGTAATAATAGTATTATTTGATTGAGATATATAAGATCTGGTTAAACAATTACTAATAAATATGATTAAATTCATGGATTTTGAGAAGACGAGAGTGGATTTGGCCAACCCTATGATTATGTCTTAACTTGGGAATGAATTTAATAAGTAAAGCATAAATGGTGATGGTAACCCAACCTTTGTGATTAGAGATCCCCGAATAAGGTTCGTCTGGGTAATAACAAACCACTTGTTAATTATTTATTAATTTTTCCCCTTCCTATGACGTGCGAAGTGTTAGACTGCATTTATTGAGAGAATAAGGTGAACACTTTTAATGAATTTCAGATCTCTTATGGACGGTGTATAAAGTACAATATACAATTGATAAATAAGTGTGAAGTTGAGTCACTCCTATGAAATTGTGGCATAATTTCAGCACTCATAAACTACCAGACACGTGCATGGCCTATTAGAGCAAAACAACATCAATAACAAGAATAGTGGATGTGTAATGTGTTTGATAGGAATCCAACTTACACAAAAATGTAATTGGTTCAACAATTTTTTTTTTTGACTGAAAATGTAATTGGTTTGTAGAAGTTTAAAACTTCACCAATTTATGGTGGTAGGTTACGTTGGAACCAAAGTGAATTGGATTTAATTAATCTCTAAGTTTTGATGTTAACAAAAGGATTAAATTTGCTTGGAAAAGTGTTAATTGAAATCTAACATGTGCTATTTAGTTATGTAGGAACACTTAAAATTATAAGACATGGAAACTTAGAAAAAGTTTTCATGTGTATCTACTTGGACTCATAAAGAGAAATGCACGTCCACCCATAGAGAAATGCACGTCCACCCGTGTAGACGAGCTACTCAATGTTTTGGTAAAGTTATTTATTTATTTATTTATTTAATTGAGTAGACTGGTTTCTTTAAGTAGACGAGGCACTAAATGTTTACTAGACGAATTTAAGTTTAAAATCAAATAGACTAGATTTAAGTTGCCACGTCAGTAGATGAGTTTATTGATCGAATAGACGAACTATAATTGCCATGTCACTAGACAGATATCAAGATAACTCACTAAGATATAACAAGTCCAAAGACTTGATAGTAGACGAGAAAATATGCCACGACAGTGGACAAGTTAAATGAAAAAGTGAATAGACTTTGTTCTTACACAACTGTGTGGACGAAGGTTTTTGAATAGACGAGCTTCTATCTCTTATATATGTTGTTCTAAAAATGAATAAATGCAATCTGACCCACAGTGAATTTATTTCAAATGATTGATATTTATTTCAATAGAATATTTGTTCATCCCATTTGTTTTATCCGATTAATGCATTGTTTCCTTGTGAGAAAATCATAGTACAATCAAGGAAATACAAAAAAACAAATAGTACAATGAGGAAATGAAAAGTGTCTTGTACGAATTCTTTTTTACTGCTGGAAAAAGCTGGATTGTACACAAAGGAGGAAAGAAAGTTTTTAAGGTACAAATTGCTCAGAAACAATGACCCTCTATTATGTGCAAATGTGATAACCAAGAGTACATTTCACAAAGGCCGGAATCAAGCTATCAGTCACAACGGATATTATGCATTCAATGCTATCTCTAAACGGGATTATTCAAAACAGCCGTTGAAGAAATACAAGTGAATAAGAAGGTCACTATAAATAGAAGACCTCAAATTCTGAAGAAGTACTTTTGCCTATCGATAATCTCTCATTCTAATATTCTTTCAAGAGCAAGAGTCTGTATTCTTTAGTTTGAATATTGTTGTAATATTCAGTTGATCTTAAACTTTTATATCCTCACACATAGTGAGTTAAGAAGATCATAAGTTAAATCTCTTAGTTAGAGTTAGATCCTGAAGAGGCTTGTTAAGAAAGAAATACTTGTAGCCTGGAGAGGTATTTAATACTTGGTTGTACTCTATTTGGAAAATAGTGGAGAAAAACCTTCAAGTAGAAGGGACTGGACGTAACTCTTGGTCGGAAGAGAGTGGACCAGGATAAAACATCTTGTGTGAATCTTCTAACCCTAAACTCTTACATCTTTATTTGTTTATACTGACTGCGGGGATTTGATATTGCTTTTGTTAAAGTTTCAAAAGTTGTTTTTCAGTGTGTACGTCTGTTTTAAATATCGTTGTGTGAGAAAATCAGTTTTGAAAAAGGTTGTTTGCGAAAATTATTAACAAACACAACTCAATCCCCCCTTCTTGTGTTTGCCTGTGTCAACTTCAGTTGGTATCAGAGCTCAACCTCAGAAAGGGTTGAGAATCTAACAAGTGCTGAGGGAGTACGATCCAACAACCATAAATGCGGAAGGACAATCTATCAATAGACCTCCTCTCTTTGATGGTTCTGATTATGATTACTGGAAGAAGAGGATGATGGCCTTTTTGGATGCACAAAGGCTAGACATCTGGGAGCTCATAGAAACTGGTTATACTGAACCCAGAAATGAAAATGGAGCTGTTGTTGCTAGAGCAGACTGGACAACAGATCAAAAGGCAAAGCATCAACTCAATCTTAAAGCTAAGCATTAGTTGATGTGTGCCATCACCAGATCAGAACATGACAAAGTTCACAGCTACAACACTGTCAAAGAAATCTGGGATACTCTTGCCCTACCTCATGAAGGTTCCTCACAAGTGAAGGAATCAAAGATCAACATGCTGGTTCATCAGTATAAGCTATTCAAGATGCGTAAACAATAGACCAAATGTTTGGAAGATTCCAAACCATCACCAACAGTCTCAGATCCCTTGGAAAAGTCTATGAAAATAGAGATCAAATTAGAAAAATCCTGAGAAGTCTATCCAAGTAGTGGAGACCTAAAGTTACTGCTATTCAGGAAGCTAAAAACCTGAATACTCTTTCTCTGGAAGAGCTTCTTGGATCTCTCAAGGTTCATGAAATTGAACTGAATGAAGAAGAAAGCTCCAGAAAAGAAAAGAGTATTGCCCTTAAGGCAAGGAAAGAAAGCTCATCAAAAGTCCTCAAGGTTGCTGAATCCTCAGATGAAGCTGGAATCTCGGATATTGATGAAGGATCAGATGAGGATGGACTATCTTCCATCTCCAGAAAGATACAAAATATGTGGAGAAAGAAAGGTGGTTTCAGAAAGAAGCAGTTTAAAAGAAAGTTTTCCAAGGAGAAGTCAGACTCCAAGGAGAAAGGTCCACCTTTGTGCTTTGAATGTAAGAAACTTGGTCATTTCAAAGCTGACTGCCCTGAGCTGAAGGATAAAAAGAAATTCTTCAAAAAGAAGAAAGGTTTAATGGCTACATGGGAGGATCTTGATGTTTATTCATCAGATGGAGAAGATAATGCTGAGGAAGAGGCAAATATCCGTCTCATCGAAGACACTGCATCAGAAAGTGAATACACTGATGCTGAGGTAATGGACTCTAACCTTTCCACTCTTCAAAATGCCTTTGATGAATTGTTACATGAGTCGTCCATACTGTCTCGATAGTACATGAGTCTCAAAAATAAATTTTCTAAATTGACTAGAGAATATGGTAGGGTCTGCATTGAGAAACAAAACCTTAAAGACGAAAATGACACCCTAAAATCAGTGAATGTCAGTCTAGCTGACAAAATGCAGTGTGAGCCTGATGTTT
Source organism: Sophora flavescens (assembly GCA_030762895.1). Classification (NCBI taxonomy): domain Eukaryota; kingdom Viridiplantae; phylum Streptophyta; class Magnoliopsida; order Fabales; family Fabaceae; genus Sophora; species Sophora flavescens. The sequence goes on from CM061068.1 coordinate 83,399,012, forward strand.
CTTGTGAAGTTGTAAAACTGAAACAAGATGTAACATATATGACAAACTCTCTGTCAAAGCTTGTAGGTGGCTCAGATAAACTTAATCTCATTTTAAGGTACTCTAGGTCACCACATGATAAATCTGGCATTGGTTATGACAAAGAAGCAAGAGGCATCTCAACAAAAGTCAACACCACATACTCAGCACAGAGCTTCAAAAGCTCAAGATAAACATGCTAAAACAAAGTCTGGCCCGTCCAACACCTTTTACAAAGTGTGTGGAAAGAATTGGCATACTACATTTAGATGCATACATAATAAGCATGCCAAGCATACTCGTCCAGTGACTACTAACAAGAAAGGACCCAAGTCAGTTTGGGTACCTAAAGATAAGATCATACCTGTTGCAGATTTGCTTAACAACAGGAAAGAAACAAGCATCTTGGTACTTGGACAGTGGGTACTCACGACACATGACAGGAGAAAGGTGTATGTTCCAAAACCTTAGGCACAAAGATGGTGGCTGGGTTACATTTGGAGGAAATCAGAAAGGGAAAATCATTGGTATAGGTAAAATTGGTAAACACCCTTTTCCCTTTGTTGATAATGTTAAAGTAGCTTAAAACACAATCTACTGAGCATAAGTCAATTATGTGACAGTGGATATGCTGTTTCTTTTGATAAGAACATGTTTAATGTCAAGAAATATGATGGACCACTTTTATTCACTTCTAAGAGGCAGAACAATATTTATAAGATTGACTTGGAGGTTCTCTCAAATCAAAGTGTCTCATGCCTAGTGTCCATTGAAGATGAGCGATGGATTTGGCATAAAAGGCTAGGTCGTCATGCAAGCTTGAAATTAATTTCAAAGCTAAATAAGCAGAACCTCGTGAGAGGATTACCAAACCTTAAGTTCAAATCTGATGCTCTTTGTGATGCATGTCAAAAGGGAAAACAAGTCAAAGGTTCTTTTGCATCTAAAAATGTCGTTAGTACCAATAGACCACTAGAGTTGCTACACCTTGTTCTTTTTGGTCCAACAAGGACTGCTTCTGTAAATGGTAAGAAATATGGTCTTGTCATTGTAGATTACTACACTAGATGGACATGGGTTATGTTCCTAGCTCACAAGGATGAGTCTTTCAACGTCTTCTCTGTATTCTGCAAACGTGTACAGAATGAAAAAGACATGTGTATCACTTCAATCAGAAGTATCCATGGGGGAGAGTTTCAAAATGAGCTATTTCATAAGTTCTGTGAGGAAAATGGTATCTTTCACAACTTCTTAATACCTAGAACACCACAGCAAAATGGTGTGATAGAGAGAAAGAACAGATCTCTTCAAGAGATGGCTAGAACTATGCTCAATGACAACTCTGTCCCTAGACACTTCTGGTCGAAGTCTATTATCTTCGCTGCTACATTCAGAACAGAATATACATTAGACCAATCCTGAACAAGACTCCTTATGAATTGTGGAAAGGACGAAAACCCAACATATATTACTTTCACCCTTTTGGTTGTAAATGCTATATACTAAACACTAAAGATCAACTTAGTAAGTTTGATGCAAAAGTAGATAATGGAATTCTGTTAGGATATTCTGAAACTTCAAAAGGCTTTAGAGTTTACAATTCTTGAACTCTGGTAGTAGAAGAACGTATTCATGTCAAGTTTGATGACAAGCAGCCTAATAAGAAATTATCAGATCTTGATGAAGCTTTTGCAGATCTTGATCTAAACATCTTAGGAGATACAACAAAGATAAAAGATGATGATCAAGTAGACAACCCCACTCAAGAACCAAAAACCTCAACTTCTCAACATGATACAGTTCATAAATCTTGGTACTTCAGGAATTATCATCCACAAGATCAAATCATTGGAAACCCCAATGACAGGCTAAGAACCAGATCAACTTTCAAAAAGCAAGAAGATTCTGCACTAGAAGAAGGATAGTCTCGAGTTGGAACCAAAGGGGAAAAGAAGACTTGTTGCTCGATGGATGGATTATGGGTATGCAAGAAGAGCTTCAATCAGTTTGTTTTCAAAGATGTATGAAGTTTGAGAACCTCGGGTTCCCATCCACCTAAAGATAAGTCAGTTATTGGAACAAAGTGGGTTTACAAAAACAAACTTGATAAAAATGGTAAGGTGGGGAGAAACAAAGCAAGACTTGTTGCTCAAGGTTACTCTTCAAGAAGCAATTATTGATCATCAATTTGAAAGCTGTTTGCACCTATTGCTAGACTAGAAGCAATTAGGATTTTACTTTCATTTGTTGCACATCATAGCATTATGCTTTTTCAAATGGATGTTAAAAGTGCTTTTCTAAATGGCTTTATTAATGAAGAAGTATATGTAATGCAACCTCCGGGTTTTGAAAGTGAAACCCATCCAGAACATGTTTACATGCTTAAATACCATATGATTTATATTTGTTTTTTTGGTTTTTTCTTTTTCTCCCCACACACCTATGCGAAATTATATGATTCCATAATTGCACAAATAGTCCAAACATGAAAGCATGGAAATGCAATACTAAAATCAAAGTGTTCACCAAAATACATAAAAAAACACAAAATACATCCAAAATATCATATTTGTTCTTCATCTCATTTTAGTAATTTGAGAAGTCTTATTGTAACCTAAATCTTGCAATATATGAACACATCAAGATCCAAACAGTAATGTGTCCTGGTCAAGAGGAAAGAGTACCATGAGCTCATCTAATTTCAAATCGAAATATTCATTAAGTATCAACAACTTGTTAAACTAAATTTTGCAATGAAACTCAAGTTGTACCTCTGAACAAAAACTCAAGTTGTCCCTTCAAGAAACGATTCCTTTGAAACAAGTTGTACCTGAACAAAAAATAGGGAAACACTAAATACATGTTTACAATGAATGAAGTGTAAAACAACAAAATAATAAGTTACCTTAATCCAAGGCCGTAAACTGACTACTAGTGTTCCCAATATCCTGATGCAATGCATTTATCTCTGGAAGCTCTAATAATATAATAATACAAAAAATATATAAGAAAGTCTGAAAAATATCAAATTCAATGATAAAATAATTAATAAACTTTTTACCCGAATCATCTTCAGCCATATGACTTTGTAGATTATCAACTTTTTCAGCTTTACTCCTCAACCAATTTTGAGTACAAATCAAAGCCTCTACTGTGGAGGGATGCAATGAACTATGGTATGGGTCAAGAACACTACCCCCGGTACTAAATGCGGACTCAGATGACACAATAGACACTGGGATAGCTAATATGTCCCTAGCCATTCGAGAAAGAACATGATACTTCACCGTCTTATCTCTCCACCATTTGAGAATATCAAAATCATCACAATAGTCTTCCACATCATCTTCAATATATCTTTCCAACTTATTTCTCTCCAGCTCGCCTTGCTTCCTCCTTACCTTTCGTATGAACGCACCTTTACATGATATTTCACTCTCGTCGTTTTGATCACCTTGTGCTTGAAGAGTACTATTCGAGGGTTGGGCATTAGAATCACAAGTATCATTGGGAATAGGATACCAAACAACATACTGAGAAAATATTTTTTTTATAAGATCTTTCAATTTTTTAATACTTTCCATCACAATAGCCATATCCGAACTGAATACCTGATCCAAACAACACTCAAAATACTCCAATTTATATCTAGGGTCAAGGAAAATAGCCACCAACAACAGATAATTCAAATGCTCAATATCCCAATATTTGTCAAATTTTATTTTCATATTTGATGACATCCTATACAGCACCTCATCATCACTTTGCATCCACTTATTCAATGTAGCTTGGATTTCACCCCACTTATCAAAGAAGCCATTAGAAGTGACATGCAATGATGCAGAAAAAGTAAGGGTAGCATCATAGAAAATCTTTAAAAAATTAGTGAAAACACGAGCACGATTCCAATCATCAATAAGAGGAGCACCCCCTTCACTATCAACAAATGCTACATAAGAGTGGTCATCAAATTGTAAGCGAACAAACGCCTTTTCATACTTTTCAGCTATGTCTAACATCAAATAAGTGGAATTCCACCTAGTTGGCACATCAAGCACAAGCATTTGACCCATGGTTATGTTTGCCTCATCGACACACCTCTTAAAAGAGGCCAATCTTTATGGAGATGACCTCACATACTTGCAAGAAGCCCTTATCTTTGAAATAGAACTATCTAGTTCCTTCAACCCATCACTTACAATTAAGTTCAAGATGTGAGCACTACATCTCATATGCAAATACTCCCCTTTCAATATGGTAGTACCTTTCCAATCATCCATGCCTCTAACCAAATATGACATGGCTGTGGTGTTAGCACTAGCATTATCTACGGTTACAGTGCAAATCTTGGTAATACCCCAATCTTTTATGCATTTCTCTAAAGCTTTTCCTATGGTTTCCCCCCTATGGTCTGCAATCAAACCAAAACTCACTATCTTCTTTTGCAATTCCATCCCCTCATGTTTTGAATGGAAGTCCAAGTATCGGTTGTAAGGGAAACCATTTGATAGTTTTGTTCCAACAAAGATTTCAAAAGTACTTTCTCACCCATAAAGAGTTGCATGCAATCCTTTGCCATGGTCACACGACTAGGGATTTTAAATCGAGGTTGAGCCACACTAATGAAAGCTCTAAACCCGGGGTTATCGACAAACTTAAAAGGGAGCTCATCCATTGTTAGCAACTTAGCCAAAGCCTCTCTGCATTCATCTTGCTTAAACTCAACAAGCCTCATAGATACAGTGTTATCATTCTCACTTTGTTTTCCTAGGGCAATCGTTTTTTGCTTCTTATCGGTGTTACTTGGGTTTTTAGTACACTTATTCATATGTTTGTTGAGGTTGGAAGTCCCATGATTACTACTATTGCAAGCATAATGTTTGCCACAATAGATACAGATAGCCTTATCACCATCTTTCTTAAAATGATTCCAAGCCATAGATGGAGGTCTACTGGGTTTTTGTTTGACACGTACCTCTGGTGCAGGCTGTGCAGATTGACCTTCAACCTGAGGTATCTCACTGAAAGTTGTTTCTGTTGGAGGAGTAGGTGCACTAGAAATTTGAGTCCCAGCTGTATCTTGATTCTCAGTCATTTTGAACCAAACCTAAGGAATTAAGGAATGCACACAAGAAGCATATATCAGAAAGAAAGAATCAATGATTCAAATAACCATAAAATAAAAAATCACAAAATAAAAAGTTTTAAAACCCTAAAATCAAAAATCCCTAAATGCATAAATTGGGTACCAATCTCAGAGGGTGTCACAAACTCGTGGTGATGGAGTGTGGTGGAGAGGTGGAGGCCGGAGGGAGATGTCGCAGAGCCGATGATGGAGCAACTGAGCGAGGCGAAGAGGTGGAGAGGTATCGCGGTGATGGAGCGAGGTGAAGAGGTGGAGAGGTGTCGCGGACTCGAGGTGATGGAGTGGTGGAGACCGGAGGGAGGTGTCACGGTGTCGGTGATGGAGCGACTGAGCGAGGTGAAGAGGTTGAGAGGTATCGCGGTGATGGAGCGAGGTGAAGAGGTGGAGAGATGTCGCGGTGATGGAGGGTACTGGTCGCGGTGGCGAGCGGTGCTGGAAGGTAGGCCACCGCCGCTGACTTGGATGATGAGAGGTGAAGTAGGGTTTGAAATTTGGAGAGGAGAACTGGTGAAGACAGTCGAGTGTCGAGATGGAGATAGTGACTCTGTGTCTCTATCACAGTGTCTGATATATAAATATATAATTAAAAAAAATAGTAGGGGTTCGGTTCGGTTCGGTTCTAGCGGGTTCACTTTTCCTGGAACCGAGAATCGAACCAAACCATGGTCGGGTCCATTGATTTTTACCCGAACCGAACCAATGATCCGAACCGAACCACAAAAACAGATCGGTTCGGTATGGATCGGCTGGGTTCGCTGGTCGGATTATATCCACTTACACCCCTACCCCTATCAACTGCTGGAGCTGAGTATATTTCAGCTGCTAGTTGTTGCTCACAACTTCTTTGGATCAAACATTAATTGGAGGACTACAATGTGTTTGTAAGTAGTATTCCACTTTTGTGTGATAATTCTGCTGCAATAAATCTATCTAAGAACCCAATTTTGCATTCTAGAGCTAAGCACATAGAAATTAAACATCATTTTATTAGGGATTATGTGCAAAAGGTGTGTTTGATATACAATTGTGGATACTGACCATCAATGGGCATATATCTTTACTAAACCTCTTGCTGAGGACATATTTATTTTTATTAGGAATGATCTTAATATGTTATGTGTGGATTGATTAAGGTGTCTAGCCTAGAGAATCTTTGTTGAGGTATGTGCGTCTAAAGCATTTCAAGTCCATTGTATGATTAATATACGCGTCCATTGCATATCGCGTCCACTGTATTTGTGTGCCACGTCCACTGCATGTCGCGTCTATGCTTTATTGTAATTTGTTTGGGCCCGTCCATACTTGCTTATGCTTAAACCTATCTATGCATATATTTTTAAATGCATTTTTTTTTTGTTTCTAAGACATATCTATCTAGTCTATTCTCTTTACTGAGTCAGTAATTCCATCAATCCCATCAAGACCTTTTTATAGTTTCAATATACCAACGCCATTTTATCCTTAATGACATGTCATATCAATTTTTTTTTTGACAAACCTTTGGGATTCAAAACATTTTTAAAAGAATTTTCTTCCCTCTGAGAAAACTTTACACTTCTTCGAAACTCTCTATCTCTCCTCCCCTCTGCTTTCAAACCCTAAGTCTTAGATCACCAAAAATGGTTTCTTCTTCAACCTTCAACGTGGACAAACTCAACATAGCTATTGAGCATCACATCAACTTTGGAGTTGTGCATGACTACAATTTGGATATTAGCAAGAACATTAACACTGCAAGATGGGGATGACTCTTCATCGAGAAAGTCTATGTCTTTCCCAACATGATTAGGGAATTCTGGAGGAATGTTCAAGTGACTGATACTGACTTCTCCTCTATTGTGTTAAGAAAGAAGATTGTAGTCTCAGAGAAAACCATTGCTGATGCCATCTTCTGTGCTCAGGAAGGAGTGGTACTTACTGAGTCTTGGGAGACCGAACTGGGAGGCACTGAAGTGATTGAAGCCTTCTTGATGAGATAGGATACTGTTCGAAATCATTCTTGGAAAGCTGTTGAAATGAAGGACATCATTCGTATCCTTCATCAATTACTGAACAAGGTAGTTCTTCACAAGGTTGGGTCCAAGGACAACCTATCAGCCCTGCACAAATTCTGTCTTTGCCACCTTTTCACGGAAATGAAGATAAATCTTCCCAGAATCTTGTATGGAAGATTTAGAGATGTTGTGATCAACAAGAAGAAACTCACAGCATTTCCCTATTGCCATCTTCTCTCCAAAATCTTCAAAGCTCAAGGAATCCATGAATTTATTGCTGCAAGGACTCCTGAAGAACAAGCCAGGATCTTAATTGAAAAACCAATGTCTGCTGCTGACTTTGGTAGAATGAACATTACAAATATGAATCTTGGCACCAATATTGCTGCTTCTATAGCTAAGACAGAGGAACTGATGAATATTAAGGAAGAAATGATGGAACAAAACAATGCTGGGGTTCTGGGACTGAAGAGGAATGTCACGAAGAAAACTACAGCTGCAAGGAAGCCAATACCAAAGAGGCCTACTGGTGGAATTGTCATCAGGGAGCCTACAGCTGTTGCCCCTCAACCTGCACCTTCACAGAAAAGGACAAGAAGTATGATCTTGTCACATGATGATGATGAGGATAGGATTCCCATCAGCTCTATTCTGAAGAAATAGAAAACTGTTGCTACCTCTGTTGCTGTTGTTGCCCCACCTGCCATTCCAACTAAGAGAAGGCAACCATAGAGGAAAGCCAAAGTTGTGTATGAAACTGAGGTAACACTACTTGCTAATGACCCTGTTAAGTTAGAAGTAGATGCCCTAGTTTCTAGCTTTGAGCATAGGGTAGATAATTCTGGATCTACTATGAATGATGATGTATACATTCCCATACCCCTCTCACCTCAAACAAACCTTCAAAACCAACCACAAACAGCCTCACCCACAAGACCAACATTCTAACCTATCATCCCTGCCAATGACCCCTGGTTTAACCAACCAGATGATGGTATTAGCCCTGGTGCCCCTTTTCCAAATATCAGAAGAATCAGATTTCCCTATATTGATCCATCTGTTCTGTATGAGGGAAAAGCTGAAAATTGGGCCACGGTTAAGAGAGACTGGAAGATTCTATTCCACAAACATGAACCTGAACCTGTCTCAACCAGACCCTTCTATCTATTTCCAGAATATGACTATGAACCAGAGACCATAACCCTATCAGTCTATGTACCAACACCATATGTCCTAACCATTACACAACCACTTCCATCGACTCTCCATAACCATCTTGGTCCTGCCCTAATTCACCTTCCCCAAAAGAAATTTCCACCAAGAAAAATTTACCCCGACTTAATCAAATATCCACCCTTCAAGCCCTTCATTGAAGGAGTTGAGAGACACATCATCTCAGATTGGCATACAGACCCTGCCAAGAAAGACCTCACCAATGACACATGCAAAAGGTCCAAATCATACATACATGTCCCCTTCATCATGGACATAAACACTGGCTGGGAAACATTTAAGCATCCTAGCATGTATGGTAGAGCTGCAGATTTTGTTGATACTTTGATGTATGAGATGCTGAAGTGGGAGTTTAGCCATTTTAGAATTGACAAAGCTACAAACTTTGTCCCTCCAACCTGGCTAAGATATTCATCAGTAACCAATATCGGGATCAAGCCATACATGATTGCTCCAAGACTGCCAATGCTAGATCTACACAAAGACAAAGACAATAAAAGAAGAAGGTTCAAAGGCAAGATGCCAGAAAATGAGCCAATCATGCTGAACCTCAAGACAGAACCATCTGACTACACTCTACTGGAGTTTTGGCAATCTCTCTCAATTGAGGAAGTCTCTGAAAAGGAACCTGCAGCTAACTTCTGGAAATCTCATGTCATCCACTGCACAAGAGAAGCCTCCACTTCAGGACTGACTCAAGAAGAGAAGAAAGTTATTCCAACTGTCAAGGAAAATGTGGCATTTCAAATTGCAGATTCATCATCATCAAATATATCTTTGGCCTGCCTGTCACCAGTCTCCACTTTGAAAATGAAGATACCATTCGGTGGTTCAAGGAATTACCTGAAGCAGTACATCAGTATGCTATCTCACCTCCTCTATCACCACCATCAGAGCACACTGAAGAAGAAATCATTGTTGAAGATCCTGCAGTAGAGCCCGAGTATGTTAAAATAGTAATTGAGCATGAGGAAGTTGTTGAGTCTACTCTCAGACCAAGCACTTTAGAGAAGCGCTCATCTCAACCTTTAGCTCTAACAATTATTCACCCTTAGGATTAACCTCAACAGTCAAGAGCATTGGACACCATGCCAAGTCATGGACATGCTCAAGACAGTGCTGAAAGCTCCAGACCATCACTCTACCACCAAACTTTGAAGAGATGATTGGCAAAATTATTGAAGAAAGAGTTAAAGCTGAAGTGAAAGAGCAAGTAAGAGAACAGGTTGCAGAAGCTCTAGTTCCAACAAATTTAATGATGAACCAGATGATGAGCATCATGCTCAACTTTCAGCAAAGCCAGAATCTACCAACACAGATCCCTGCTCCTACTCCAAATCCTGATCAGAATCTGAACCAAAATCCTCCTCCTTCTCCTCCACCTTCCTTTTAATTTGTTTTCCTCTTACTGACAATGATGGTCCACTCCTTTAGCTTTTTGTCTGATGACAAAAAAAGGGGAGAAAGGAAAGAAAATTAAATTTAATAAGAAGTCAGTTTTTGAAAAACATATATCTGTTTGCATATGCATATTGTAACATCCCTGACTGCTTTATGGATTGACGACTGTCCCCACAAACCAACACTAGTTTTTCAACGTGCTTTGTCCTCACTCACACGCATCCTGGGATGTTATAAATGGTATCAGAGCGGCACCTCTCCCACTACGGTGTGGTTCGGGGATGAACCAAGCAGAAGCTGGTGGGCATGTAACACCCGGGGCTGACGAGGGCGGGGAGTGGTCGCCGATGCAAGAAGGCACGGACAAGGAGCGGCTCCTGGCAGGCTTCTAGGTGGAGGGACACATGAATGAACCGATTACACACCCGAATGAGAGGGATCCTGAGACTGTGTAGGTATGGGACTATACAGTTGAGGAAGGCTTATATGAATTGATTGGTACTACCTATACTAACAAGATGCATCTTCTTTTCGGTAGCTCATCACTTAAGAACTCCACAGTTAAGCGTGCTTGACTTGGAGCAATTCTGGGATGGGTGACCTCCTGGGAAGTTTTCCCAGGAAGCGTGTGAGTGAGGACAAAGCACGCTGAAAAGACCAATGTTGATTTATGGGGACAGTCGTCAATCCATAGAGCAGCCAGGGATGTTACAAATGGTATCAGAGCGGCACCTCTCCCACTACGGTGTGGTTCGGGGACGAACCAAGCAGAAGCTGGTGGGCATGTGATGAGTGTGATTTCACCTCAAATTTTTTTATCATATTGCATGCATTTTCATGTAGTTTAGGCATTTTTAATTTGATTTTTGTTAGTTTTTACATTGGAACGGGTAAGGCGGTTTTGTGGTGTTGTTTTGCAAGAATTAAGGATAAAATGCTCAAGATTGACCATGATGGAGCTTGGATGAAGATGGGAATTTAAAAGTGAAGAAAATGAGCCAAGAAGAGCCCATCACGGCCTAGCCGTGATGACCATCACGGCCATGATCGAGTAAAACTGGAAAGAAAGAAGGCTAAAGTCAGAACTGGTCACGGCCTAGCCGACATGTCAGCTGTACCAGACCCTCAACAGGAAGATCTAGTCACGGCCTAGCCGTGATGAGCATCACGGCCGTGACAGAACAAAAATTGAAGAAGCGCCCAAGGCAGAAGCCGTCACGGCCTGGCCGTGATGAGCATCACGGCCGTGACGCGCATTACTTGGATCTGAAGCAGCTGATTTGGATCTAATTTGAGTTAGATTGGGATTCAAACTTCCCAAATCTATAAATAAGGCACCTGACCAGAGGCAAAAGAGGACTTTTTGGGCTGCTACTCTTAGGCTATAATTTAGGATCTCTCTTCTTCTTCCTCCTCTCTTCCCTGATTTTTATTTTCATGTTGTTGTTAACCAAGCTTGTCATCACCATGGCAAGGCTTGAGTGGTAGCTTAATTTCTAGGGATTGGGGCTATTCCCAAGGTCTGTTTATGGTAATGAATTGATTATTTATCTTTGTTAATTGCGATTTTGATTTAGATCTGATTTCTAGTGTTTTAATTACTTGTAAATCTGGTGCGCACTTATTTGCATGTCGTAGACATTCTAAGGAGGAACCTAGCGGCGAACTTAGGTGTCGGATCTATAGAATCAGACTTAGGACTGAAATCACGAGAGTTAGAAGCCGTCCTTCTAGGATTAACGAATTGTCACAAAACATAAAGGGTTCAATCTAAATTCGACTACCACGAGAGTAGGGCTTGGTTTATTTGGGCACGGTTTTTGTAACCCGAGAGGGAGCTTAAACTATTTGAGGATAAATTCGCCTTCAAGGCAATTTCGATAATTAACAAGGGATAATCAATTTAGTAACATAAACGATCTTGTTGGTAACCCAATTCCTAGAATCCATTTAGATCTGAAAAACCATAAACTGATTTACTTTGTTTTACTTGATTCTGATTTTAAGTTATCTCTTATTTCAAATATCAAAAACCTTTTAAAAATCTCTTTCTATAGTCCAGTTTAGTCGATTTGATAATTAGTTGCGATTTGAGATCACGGTCTCTGTGGGATCGATATCTTTTAAAAATCACTTTTCCATTTGTTTTTAAATTTAGCTCTTGAATAATTTGAGAAGATCAAGAGGAAAAAGATCATAAATTAATAGATTTGTCAAGTGTTTTCAGGTTAAGAAGGAAGGAAGAGCAAAAAGGGCAGGGACAAATTAAGTCAGAAGTCATCACGCCCAGGCCGTGACAGTGGTCACGACCGTGATAAGCTAACCAAGAAGACCAGAAAGGATCACGGTCCAGCCGTGATAAGCATCACAGGCGTGATGGGAAGGACCTTAAGATCAGAGAGTATCACGGCCTAGCTGTGATACAGGTCACGACCGTGACAAGCCAGCTCCTGAAGACCAAAATTGATCACGGTCTGCCCGTGATGAGCCTCACGACCGTGACACACTTTCCAACAAGTTTTTGACTGGCATGTGAGCCAACACCCGCTACCACCTCGGTGAGTTGTTCCATTTTTCTCCTCTCTCCAACTTGATTATTGACATTGGGGACAATGTAAGTTTTTAAGCTTGGGGTAGGGATATTTTTGCAAATTTTTGCATTTTTACATTTTTCATGTTGCATTCACATAGGGATAGTTTTGCATGATCACATGATTATATTGCCCCCTTGCTTAGATTATGCATCCAATTGTGAGAACTTGGTGCCAGATAAATTGAGATAGCGAATTTTTGAACCCAATTTTTTATTCTTGTGATAAGTCTAAAAATAAAAATTCTTGAGATAATCTTTTGATAGTTGATAATTAGCATGTGGTTTTCTAGATTTGTGGTTCTCGCTGAATTTTGAACTACTAAATGTGAGATTTTTGAGCCAAAAAGGGGTACTTACTAAATCTACCCCATTCTTTGTGATTGAGTGTTTTTATTCCTCTTGGATTGTATTCTCTAGAACTTGACTTGAAACCATTTTGAAACTTAAAAATTTTTGAAAACATTTTTGAAAATGATTGAGGCATTAGGTATTTTTCTGGCCTTCTGAGCTTTGACTGATCAAATGCTACCCCTTAGTTGCCCAATTTTGAGCCAAAAAGAAAATAAAATACTTTTCTTGGTACCTTGAATTGTTTTGATGAATGATGCTTGGTATAGAACCTTTTAAAGTATTACAAAAAGGGGTAAAAAGGTAGTTTGGAAAAAATAAAAGTATGGGATGAGAAAGTAGAATAATATTTCTCTTGAATTGAAAATCTCCCCTTCTCGAAATAAATTAAATAAAATAAACAAAAAAAATATGGAGAAGGGGACGACAGAAAGAAGGTGAGAAATAAAATAAAAAAAAAGGAAAGAAAGGTGGAAAAGTGAATCAATGCCCAAAAAGGTATTTTAGAAGGTGTCATGCTTTGCAATGTTTGATATTTTGTTTAGCCCTCTTGAAATTTCCTTTTTCTTGATTTCCCCACCTAACGATTAATCCCATGGCCTCGTTACAACCAGAATAAAGACCTCTTGATTCTTATGTGTTTTCATTAATAAAGTAGAGATTTGGTTAATAGTCAAGCTTATGGTAGAATACCTTCCTTGAGGAAATTGAGGGAATTGTCATATACCCTTAAACACTTGAGTAAGGTGAGAAGAGTGCCCGAATCAGTGAGAATATGAATTTAGGAGACCTAAGCTTCTAATTGGACGTGAAATTGATTATCTCTTGGTTTCTTATTTGAAAATGCCTGTTACTTGCATTAGTTACTCGGGTTCTTGGTTCACTATCCATGCTCTGATTATTTATATCTTATGGCCTTGGTGATTGCTTGAGGACAAGCAAAATCTTAAGCTTGGGGTGATTTGATGAGTGTGATTTCACCTCATATTTGTTTATCATATTGCATGCATTTTCATGTAGTTTAGGCATTTTTAATTTGATTTTTGTTAGTTTTTACATTGGAACGGGTAAGGCGGTTTTGTGGTGTTGTTTTACAGGAATTAATTATAAAATGCTCAAGATTGACCGTGATGGAGCTTGGATGAAGATGGGGCTTGAAAAGTGAAGAAAATGAGCCAAGCAGAGCCCATCACGGCCTAGACGTGATGACCATCACGGCCATGATCGAGCAAAACTGGAAAAAAAGAAGGCTAAAGTCAGAACTGGTCACGGCCTAGCCGTGATGCCCATCACGGCCGTGGCATGTCAGCTGAACCAGACCCTCAACAGGAAGATCTGGTCACGGCCTAGCCGTGATGAGCATCACGGCCGTGACAGACCAAAAATTTAAGAAGCGCCCAAGGCAGAAGCCGTCACGGCCTGGACGTGATGAGCATCACGACCTGGCCGTGATGAGCATCACGACTGTGACGCGCATTACTTGGATCTGAAGCAACTGATTTGGATCTAATTTGAGTTAGATTGGGATTCAAACTTCCCAAATATATAAATAAGGCATCTGAGCAGAGGCAAAAGAGGACTTGTTGGGCTGCTACTCTTAGGCTATAATTTAGGATCTCTCTTCTTCTTCCTCCTCTCTTCTCTGATTTTTATTTTCATGTTGTTGTTAACCAAGCTTGTCATCACCATGGCAAGGCTTGAGTAGTAGCTTAATTTCTTGGGATTGGGGCTATGCCCAAGGTCTGTTTATGGTAATGAATTGATGATTTATCTTTGTTAATTGCGATTTTACTTTAGATCTGATTTCTAGTGTTTTAATTAATTGTAAATCTGGTGCGCACTTATTTGCATGTCGTAGACATTCTAAGGAGGAACCTAGCGGTGAACTTAGGTGTCGGATCTATAGAATCAGACTTAGGACTGAAATCATGAGAGTTAGAAGCCGTCCTTCGAGGATTAACAAATTGTCACAAAACGTAAAGGGTTCAATCTAAATTCGACTACCACGAGAGTAGGGGTTGGTTTAATTGGGCACGGTTTTTGAAACTCGAGAGGGAGCTTAAACTATTTGAGGATAAATTCGCCTTCAAGGCAATTTCGATAATTAACAAGGGATGATCAATTTAGTAACATAAACAATCTTGTTGGTAACCCAATTCCTAGGAATCCATTTAGATCTGAAAAACCATAAACTGATTTACTTTCTGTTTTACTTGATTCTGATTTTAAGTTATCTCTTATTTCAAATATCAAAAACCTTTTAAAAATCTCTTTCTATAGTCCAGTTTAGTCGATTTGATAATTAGTTGCAATTTGAGATCACGGTCTCTGTGGGATCGATATCTTTTTATTACTTGGCGACATTCCGATACACTTGCCAGATCGCACGTCCACTCGCACGACATCAGCATGTAACACCCGGGGCTGACGAGGACGGGGAGTGGTCGCCGGTTCAAGAAGACATGAACAAGGAGAAGCTCCTGGCAGGCTTCTAGGCGGAGGGACACATGAATGAACCGATTACACACCAAAATGAGAGGGATCCTGAGACTGTGTAGGTATGGGACTATACAGTTGAGGATGACTTATATGAATTGATTGGTACTACCTATACCAACAAGATGCATCTTCTTTTCGGTAGCCCATCACTTAAGAACTCCACAGTTAAGCGTCGTTCACTTGGAGCAATTCTGGGATGGGTGACCTCCTGGGAAGTTTTCCTGGGAAGTGTGTGAGACTCGTGTTGGTTTGTGGGGACAGTCGTCAATTCATAGAGCAACCAGGGATATTACACATATATATGCTTATGCTTTAAATTATTCTATATCTGTTGTCTTGAATGCTCTGATATTGTTTACTATGATTTGTTTATTGCTTTGATATATCCTAAGTCTGCATACTCTAACTCTGTCTGATATGACATAAAATATTTGCTCTGAACTTTTTATAAGTTTGATTAAATCTATAATGCTCTGATATGTAATTGCTCTGATACAATCCTGATTTGATAAGTTATATACATGTGCTGTTAATTGTTTGAATGCCTTGTCTTAGGGGGAGCTTTGTAATCTCTCTTGGACTTTGCTACTCAAATTTAATTAGTTTTTGTCATCATCAAAAAGGGGGAAATTGTTGGAACCAAAGTGATTTGGATTTAATTAATCTCTAAGTTTTGATGTTAACAAAAGGATTAAATTTGCTTGGCAAAGTGTTAATTGAAATCTAACATGTGCTATTTAGTTATGCAGGAACACTTAAAATTATAAGACATGGAAACTTAGAAAAAGTTTTCATATGTATCTGCATGGACTCATAAAGAGAAATGCACGTTCACCCGTGTAAACGGGATACTCAATGTTTTGGTAAAGTTATTTATTTATTTATTTAATTGAGTAGACTGGTTTCTTTAAGTAGACAAGGCACTAAATGTTTACTAGACAGATTTTTAGTTTAAAATCAAATAGACTAGTTTTAACTTGCCACATCAATAGACGAGTTTATTGATCGAATAGACGAATTCTAATTGCCACGTCACTAGATGGAGATCAAGATAACTCACTAAGATATAGCAAGTCCAAAGACTTGATAGTAGACGAGAAAATATGTCACGACAGTGGACGGGTTAAATGAAAAAGTGAATAGACTTCGTTCTTACACATAACTGTGTGGACGAAGATTTTTGAATAGACGAGCTTCTATCTCTTATATATGTTGTTCTAAAAATGAATAAAATGCAATCTCACCCGCAATGAGGAAATGAAAAGTGTCTTGTACGAATTCTTCTTTACTGCTGGAAAAGCTGGATTGTACACAAAGGAGGAAAGAAAGTTTTTAAGGTACAAATTGCTCAGAAACAATGACCCACTATTCTGTGCAAATATGGTAATCGAGAGTATATTTCACAAAGGCCATAATCAAGCTATTAGTCATAACGGATATTATGCATTCAATGTTATCTTTAAAAGGGACTATTAAAAATAACCATTGAAGAAATACAAGTGAAGAAGAAGGTCACTATAAATAGAAGACCTCAAATTCTGAAGAAGTACTTTTGCCTACTGGTAATCACTCATTCTAATATTCTTTCAAGAGCTAGAGTCTGTATTCTTTAGTTTGAATATTGTTATAATATTCAGCTGATCTCAAACTTTTATATCCTCACACATAGTGAGTTAAGCAGATCATAAGTTAAATCTCTTTGTTAGAGTTAGAGCCTGAAGAGGCTTGGTAAGAAAGAAATACTTGTAGCCTGGAGAGGTGTTTAATACTTGGTTGTAATCCATTTGGAAAATAGTGGAGAAAAACCTTCAAGTAGAAAGGACTGGAAGTAAATCTTGTTCGGAAGAGAGTGGATAAGGATAAAACATCTTGTGTGAATCTTCTAACCTTAAACTCTTACAGCTTTATTTGTTTATACTGACTGCGGGGATTTGATGTTGCTTTTGTTAAAGTTTCAAAAGTTGTTTTTCAGTGTGTACGTCTGTTTTAAATATCCTTGTGTGAGAAAATCAGTTTTTAAAAAGGTTGTTTGCGAAAATTATTAACGAACACGATTCAATCCCCCCTTCTTGTGTTTGCATGTGTCAACTTCAGTTGGTATCAGAGCTCAACCTCGAAAGGGTTGAGCATCTAACAAGTGTTGAGGGAGTACGATTCAACAACCATGGATGCGGAAGGACAAGCTATCGATAGACCTCCTCTCTTTGATGGTTCTGATTATTACTATTGGAAGAAGATGATGATGGCCTTTTTGGATGCACAAAGTCTAGACATCTGGGAGCTCATAGAAACTGGTTATACTGAACCCAGAAATAAAAATGGAGTTTCTGTTGCTAGAGCAGACTGGACAGCAGATCAAAAGGCAAAGCATCAACTCAATCTTAAAGCTAATCATTATTTGATGTGTGCCATCACCAGATCAGAACATGACAAAGTTCACAGCTTCAACACTGTCAAAGAAATCTGGGATACTATTGCCCTAGCTCATGAAGGTTCCTCACAAGTGAAGGAATCAAAGATCAGCATGCTGGTTCATTAGTATGAGCTGTTCAAGATGGGTGGACATGAAACAATAGACCAAATGTTTGGAAGATTCCAAACCATCACCAACAGTCTCATATCCCTTGGAAAAGTCTATGAAAATAGAGATCATGTTAGAAAAATCCTACGAAGTCTATCCAAGCAGTGGAGACCTAAAGTTACTGCTATTCAGGAAGCTAAAAACCTGAATACTCTTTCTCTGGAAGAGCTTCTTGGATCTCTCAAGGTTCATGAAATTGAACTGAATGAAGAAGAAAGCTCCATAAAAGGAAAGACTATTGCCCTAAAGGCAAGGAAAGTAAGTTCATCAAAAGTCCTCAAGACTGCTGAATCCCAAGATGAAGCTGGAATCTCAGATAGTGATGAAGGATCAGATGAGGATGAACTATCTTTCATCTCCAGAAAGATTCAACATATGTGGAGAAAGAAAGACAGTTTCAGAAGGAAGCAGTTTAACAGGGTTTGCATTGAGAAACAAAACATTAAAGATGAAAATGACACCCTAAAATCAGTGAATGTTAGTCTAGCTAACAAAATGGAGTGTGAGCCTGATGTTTCTTATGAAGTTACAAAACTGAAACAAGATGTAACATATCTGACAGACTCTCTGTCAAAGCTTGTAGGTAGCTCAAATAAACTTAGTCTCATTTTAAGGTACTCTAGGTCACCACATGATAGATCTGGCATTGGTTATGACAAAGAGAAGCAAAAGGCATCTCAAAAAATATTATGCATTCAATGCTATCTCTAAACGGGACTATTCAAAATTACCATTGAAGAAATACAAGTGAAGAAGAAGGTCGCTTTAAATAGAAGACCTCAAATTCTGAAGAAGTACTTTTGCCTATCGATAATCACTCATTCTAATATTCTTTCAAGAGCAAGAGTCTGTATTCTTTAGTTTGAATATTGTTGTAATATTCAGCTGATCTTAAACTTTTATATCCTCACACATAGTGAGTTAAGAAGATCATAAGTTAAATCTCTTTGTTAGAGTTAGAACATGAAGAGGCTTGGTAAGAAAGAAATACTTGTAGCCTGGAGAGGTGTTTAATACTTTGTTGTAATCTATTTGGAAAATAGTGAAGAAAAACCTTCAAGTAGAAGGGACTGGACGTAGCTCTTGGTCAGAAGAGAGTGAACCAGGATAAAACATCTTGTGTGAATCTTCTAACTGTAAACTCTTACAGCTTTATTTGTTTATATTGACTGCGGGGATTTGATATAGCTTTTGTTAAAGTTTCAAAATTTGTTTTTCAGTGTGTATGTCTGTTTTAAATATCCTTGTGTGAGAAAATCAGTTTTAAAAAAGGTTGTTTGCGAAAATTATTAACAAACATAATTCAACCCCCTTCTTGTATTTGCATGTGTTAACTTCAGGCTATCTGGTCTATCAATATAAGTCTGGTTCATAATTCACAAGGCAGCAGATAAGCATTATAACATCCATGTCAACAACTCTGGATTTTAATTATAATTTTTATTCACAAATCATTTTAAAATATGTTGGATTTGTTGAAAATTTTATTCCAAAATAATTTATTCTAAAATTTAAATTCGATATATTTAAACCACTACAAAAAAAGCCAAATTACCGATGACCAAAAACTGTCGGAAACACTAAAAATCCGTCGGAAAACTACATCCGATGGACTTTCCGACAGACACGGTTCTGTCGGTAATAGGGGCATAAGAAAGCCTTTCCGACGGATCTAGTGCGTCCGTTGGAAATTTTCGACGGCCTTAACCGTGGGAAAACCTGCCACACAGAAACCTTAATTACCGACGGAAATTCCGTCGGTAACTCTCTGTGGAAGTTAACGATGGAATTTTCCGTCGGAAAATGTAACCAACAGTTACCGACGGAAATATCCGTCGGAAACAAGGTTTTTTAATTTTTTATTTATTTTGTTTTGTATTAATAATTAATACTTAATTATTTTTATTAAAATTTATATATTAAAGATTAAATATTTTATTTTATTTATTAATTATTATTTTATTTTATTTTATTTTATTTTATTTTATTTATTAATTATTATTATAATTTATTTATTAACTTATATTTTATCATAATTAATTATAATTTAATTATTAATTTATATTTTATATTATCAATTACAAAACAAAATTGAAATTAAAAATAAAATTTAAAAAGCAAATAAATTAAAATTAATTAAAAATAAAAACAAACTCAACATATAATCCATAAATAAAATATCCATCTATCTACAAATCTCTACTACACCTATAACTATTCTAATACCCATCACCATAATATCCACCATCGTCGTGTTGTCGGGGGGAGTCTGCCGGCGTCACATGACCAACAAGCTGCGGCTCAGTAGACAGACCGTCATCATGCGGCTGCGGTGGTGGATCAGTAGTAGTTGCGGAGGGCTAGGGCTGGGGCTGGGGCCAGGTGGCATGGAGGACCCCCTGCAGAGCGCTGTGCCTGTCTGGTGGGAGGAAATCGAGCACAACGGTCATGACCGTAGAGAATGTCTCCTTCTTCTATATGATGCACTCGTTCGTCTCCCTTTGCTACTGTACCTCCTGCTTCAGTCGATGCACCTCCTTCGTGTCCTGTGAGCCGGAGGATGTAGGCTCCCTAATGGTCATGCTCGACGTCGACCCTCGATGAATCGACCTGGCTAGGGTCGCAGTACCATAAATCCGTTCCTTGTTCTTCCCGCCCTCCACATCCATCCAGGCTTAGGTCTGTAGTCGCTCAACCTCGATGGGGTCCAGTTGAGAAGGATCTGAGGCACCGGAGTAGGAAGCAGCCTCAGATGCTACTTGACTAAACCTGGCATTGTACTCCGCCTGCGATCAATACATTACAATCAATATGTATTAAACTATATATATATATATATATATATATATATATATATAATTACCAATAGTTTAAATATAAAAAAATATTTTAGCTCACCATTGTCTGCCTCGACCTCTCATCAACAAACTCGCCGGTGTCCGAGTGAATGTGTCTGCTCAAAGACCGTAGGGACATCAACGGACCGAGCTAGCTCTCCTTCCTGTAACCGACACACCAATAAAATAAATTAGTTATAAAACAAATTTTTAATAAAAATATACAGTTTATAAATAATGTTATTTATATATGCATACCATGTAAATGGCATGCTGCATGTGTCTAATAGAACCACCAGTGTGCATGCTCCCACCCTTCTCGGAAGCCCGATTTCTCTTCGCCTGTTCACACTTCAGCTTGTAAGCTGGAGTGTCCCGGTACGCACACAGTTGGGCCCAGATGTTGGGCCCGCTGTAATCCAGACGTACCTGGCTCTCCCTACGCTCCCGAAGCATGTCCCTCAGTCGAGTAGCTGCTCGGTCGTCAAAGATAGCATGTATCTCTGAGGTATGCTCTGGTAACCAGCGCACAAGCTCCTGTAAACAAAGAAAAAATTAATAATAACATTATACAAAAGAATATATAAAATAAATGGAAAAAACATTAACGGGAAATGAGCAATACCATGACCACGAGTACACATGCTTAATAATATTCAACCTTGAAATGGAAACTACAGTTTTTGTCAATTTCGTATAATAATTGTACTCTCAGGCTCAATCTCTCTGTCTCGAACTCTCATGTTTACTCGCCCTCGGTCTCGATCTCTACACACTCTCTTTTTCCCCGATCTGAGATTTGAAGGTGGAATCTTCTCATTTTGATCTATGTTTCTCTTTGATTTCTAAAGCGTTGTACCATCCTTCGTGCCCTCACCTACGGTAACCATCCATGTCCTTTTCCCTCTTGAAACCCTAAATTCCAATGCTAATTGAATTTTGATGCATTCTTTTCTCCTTTGTTCTTCTCAGATGTTAGAATTCAAATTTTAATTCAAGTGTGATGAAGTAGTGAAATTGCATGATGATTACTCATTTCGATTAAAATTGCATTGATTAAATCTTGATTACTCTTTTTCCTTCTCTCTCATTTGCTTCCATTTTTTTGTTTAATACACCGCTTGAAGCTCAGATTTGATCATCCTCTTGCATGAAGCTTGGATATGGTCTCTTCTCATAGGTTTGTTTTCACCTCTTTTTATTCAATTTTTGGGCTTGTTTTTGTGATGTTTCTGTGATGTGAATTTGATTAGGTCTCTCATGGTTGCCGCAATA
Source organism: Sophora flavescens (assembly GCA_030762895.1). Taxonomy (NCBI): domain Eukaryota; kingdom Viridiplantae; phylum Streptophyta; class Magnoliopsida; order Fabales; family Fabaceae; genus Sophora; species Sophora flavescens. The sequence continues at coordinate 83,420,937 of CM061068.1, forward strand.
ATTATAGTTATTAGATTGCTCATGCTTTTGAATTGGACTTGATTCAGTGTCTCTGCATTTCTATTATGGTGTTATTAAAAATCACACTTTCCTTCTTAATTGTATGTTAAGCAAAGAGTGGATTGTTTTTGGAAACATTAGTTAATTTTGGTTGCTTAAATAAAATTCAGAATATAATGCATTTTATATGTTCGATAAAATGTCTGAATTGAGACTTTGTAGGTTAACAATTGAGACTAGAAGGAAAATGGGAAGGAATATGAATATCATAGTAGACTCTCTGGTTTCTTGTTCATTTCTCTATATTATCTGCTTCTGTGTTCATTGATTCCCCATATCTTTGTGGTTGTTACCTCTCTTAATAGCAAATTTTACTAAATAAAGTGCACACAATACTATTTAGTAGAGCATCAATGTAAGAGGCCCAACTGAGAACAAGTTGACCAAAAGATCAAATGCATAATACTTTTTGTACTTTTATTTAGTAAAATTAAATAAGCTATCAAGAGAGATAACAAGTAAAAAAAATAAGGAATCAAGGAATTTCAAAATAGAGAAACAAAGAATAAAGAGAAAGAAATGAGAGTTCGGTACATTATTCATTCCCCTTATTGTTCTCTCTTACATACTCAACTAATCACACACAAAGTCATAATTCTTTTTCCATTTGAAGGCTTTTTTGACAATGAGATATAATTCTTTTGTGTAGATGGAGCATCACAGTCAAGGAAGAGTTAATGTTACTTGTTGGACTGTATCCGTGTATACAATTGTTGGACTGCTTTTTTTTGTTGTAATATATTTCTGGAATATTCTTTCCCTTTGAAATTTCAATGATAAATATTCTCTTGTGCTGTGCCAGGTCATGGCTGCCAAGAAGATAATTGTGATATGTCAGTCTGGAGGTGAGTTTAAAATTGAGAAAGATGGATGTTTGTCATATAAAGGTGGCGATGCTCATGCTATCGATATTGATGATCAGATGAAATTTAATGAGTTTAAAACTTGGATTTCATGTGATTTTTGTGTCAGGAGGTTGGGAAGTTTGAATTTATGTTAATTTCAATATAATAATTTGTTCATTCTTGCTTCAATTTCATGGAGATTTTGAATTTTTAATAACTTCAGGAGTCTTAAGGTGTGAAATCAATAGTGGAGGTTGTTGGATGGGATCCCAAGGTGGCAAGGCCTACTCTACTTAATTGTATTGTAAGTCATATATGTATCCTTTTTGTGCATGCTTCTGATACTCTGCATCCTTTATTTTATTTTGGGTTTAGGAGGGGTAGGAGTGAGAATGATATGTTGTAGATATTAATTGTCATCTATTACCATGTTTCTTCATTGATAATGTAGGATGACCATACAAAAGGTTGTGAATGTCCAACAAGGTTCAAAGGTGATTGAGTATGGTCCTCATGTGAAGGTATTCACTGCCCTAAATTTGGTTGAATTATTAAGGTGTTCACTGCTAGATGTCCATTTATTTGGAATAATAGAGTTTATAGATTTTAAGTGAAGGCTAAAAATTTGGCTGATGTGTAATCATTAATTAGAATCAATAGGTTGCCTGCTAACTGAAAGTGGAATCTAGTAAGTGAATGGTGTCATGATCAGGGATGGTTCCACTTGTTGTCTACATTAATGGGTAATATAATTATAATCTCCCTGCCCATCAGTTCATGAATCATCACTTATATTCATGCATAAATAGAAAGGTAATCATTCTACCCTTTGGGCTTCATTTTTTGGTATAACAGCTAAGCAGCAACCATATCATTTGTATTCATCACCCTTCTCCCTGCATGTTTGCACGAAGGTTGAGGGAATGAGAGATGGTTCTTGGAATCATGGTTGCCAAATGCCAATGAACTCATTAACTCAAGTGTCAAGGCCTTTTAGTCATGCAATACAAATTGCCATTGCCATGGAGCCTACTAGATGCACCAAATAATTTAATGTAAAATGTCTCGTGTCCACTGTGAAGCCACTTGGTTCTCCCTAAACTATGAGAAATATTTATGGTGTAGTCATGAGCTTTACATTTTGGTGCAATGATAGTGGGCCTGATGTAAAGATTTTAGTAATGTGAGTAGTTGGTATATTGTTAACTTTGGACTTGAATCAGATGAGGTGAAGGATATTTTCTATCTTATATGGTAGTTTCCTAGTAAATGAAGTTGTTTTAGTTATTTTTTAATTGCTTATTGTTCCTTTATTTTTTATAATTGATAGTTGATACTTGATAGTTGCAGAAGGTAATGAGCAGGAAGCTTAAGCATATTCTTTTAGCTGATATATTTAGACAACTAAAAGATATATACTTCAATTATGTACTTTTATGACTTGTACCTTTAGTATATGGTGCACACTACAAAGTCAGTTTGAGTCCCAAACTTTGATATAGGGGGAGAGTTGTTGTAGAGTGGTAGGGATTGTATGACTCCATCAAATCATTGAGCACCATCTAAATCTAAAATTATAATCCACGAGGTGTTTCCTTGTTTTGTGATGTCTGCACTGAAACTAAATAGGGATCATATGACTCCATCAGACCTTTTCCTTTTTATATTATGTTTCTCTCTTTTCATTTTCTTAGAAGTTTGGATGCTATGTTCTCAAATAGATTAGAATTGGTTGGTATAGCCTATAATGAGAGTTTAATTGCTGCTTCGGTCAGAAAGATGAGGATGATTCTATTGTGAAGATGAAGGCTGCTAAGGAGGCTTTGGAAGAAAAACAAAAGGTAAAAGTGCACTTTTTAAGTAGAATCTTGTGCCTGTAATATTATATAGTCGTTCATATGTCGTACAATGTTGTTAGGTCTGTTTTGGATAATTTAACTTGTGCATTTGTTTAGGGAAGCATGACTTGTTTACTCCCCTATATTTTATTGTTGAGCTTAATATTGTTTAGTCTTGTTATGATCTTTGGGAGGCCTCTATTGCAAGTTTGATGTATTGCATGTTGTGCATGTGAACATAATTTAAATGACCCCTTGTGTTGCCGATTTAGATGTTTGTGGAAGAATCACATCAAACCAAGGTCACTGCTGTATGGTGTATAGATTGTTCTTTCCAAAGAAGAACAAAAGCAAGGATATTATCTATCTGTTTGTTTTTTAAGATGTAGAACTATCTATTTTATTTTTAAGCGAGCTTATATTTCATTTGCACTATTTCTTTGTCAAGTGTTACTTTGTTGTTCAATGAACCTCCAAAGGCTTGAAAACCTGATGTTAAATGGAGGCTTTATGTTTTCAAGGCCGGTGAAGTGCTGAATGGTAAGTCTGTATAACTTCCTTCAATCTCCATGTGCTTACTGTTACGATTGTCAAACAAATTGAACATAAGCTAATTGTTGTAAGTATCAACACATATGGAGATGTTATTCAACTATATTGTTGTCGTTTTGCTTCTCTTGTGAATTATTATGAATGATTTTAAATGAAGATGTTTTAGTTATTTTTTAATTGCTTATTGTTCCTTTATTTTTTATAATTGATAGTTGATACTTGATAGTTGCATAAGGTAATGAGCAGGAAGCTTAAGCATATTCTTTTAGCTGATATATTTAGACAACTAAAAGATATATACTTCAATTATGTACTTTTATGACTTGTACCTTTAGTATATGGTGCACACTACAAAGTCAGTTTGAGCCCCAAACTTTGATATAGGGGGAGAGTTGTTGTAGAGTGGTAGGGATTGTATGACTCCATCAAATCATTGAGAACCATCTAAATCTAAAATTATAATCCACGAGGTGTTTCCTTGTTTTGTGATGTCTGCACTGAAACTAAATAGGGATTGTATGACTCCATCAGACCTTTTCCTTTTTATATTCTGTTTCTCTCTTTTCATTTTCTTAGAAGTTTGGATGCTATGTTCTCAAATAGATTAGAATTGGTTGGTATAGCCTATAATGAGAGTTTAATTGCTGCTTCGGCCAGAAAGATGAGGATGATTCTATTGTGAAGATGAAGGCTGCTAAGGAGGCTTTGGAAGAAAAACAAAAGGTAAAAGTGCACTTTTTAAGCACTAGTACAATAAGTGCTTTTTACGTCAGTTAAAATTGATTTTTTACGTCAGAATACTGACTGACGTAAATATAGCTGACGTTAATAGTTAATATTTTAACGTCAGTTGAGAACTGACGTTAAATATAAAACTATTAACGTCAGTTCCTTAACAAAACCGACGTTAATTTTGTAAAAATTAACGTCGGTTTTTTAAATAACTGACGTTAAACTAAAACTATTAACGTCAGTTCTTTAATACAACGGACGTTGATTTTGTTAAAACTAACGTTAGTTGTTGTAAAGAACTGACGTTAAAGGTTTAATTTTAACGTCAGTTGTAATAAACAACCGACGTTAATAGTGTACTGTATATTTTATAAAATACTATTAACGTCAGTTGTTTGATACAACTGACGTTAATAGTTTTTTTTTTAAAATTCAGTTTTAAAATATCACTCCCCTCAGCTATCCCTGCATTCAGTCCCAGTAACACAGAATATCACACACATTACAGAATTGCAAAGGAAAATTTAACAATGGGGGGACTTAAAACCAAAACCCATGTATATATATAAATAAATTTTAGTTCCAATGTCTAAAAAACAAAACTATCTAAGGATATATATATACATGTTATTAATTAGTTTCTAAAGTCTAACAAAAAAACTATTTATCTAAGTAGTGCGGAGGTATGTTGTCAATTCCTTTTTCAGCCGCATACTTGAAGAAGAATTCAAATGAAGCGCATCCTCAAGTCTCTTAACTCATCTTCTTCAATAGGCGATTGGTCGATAAATGCCTAGACACGTTCAAATAATAACAATAACATCAATGCAAGTCATCTTCAAAACTATAATATATAATTTAACAAGTTGTTTAAATATTACCTTCTTCCATCCATCCGTAATAGATGCGGAGACTATGTTCAGCATATGAAGCATCACATAATAGCCGCACGACCAACTGTCAGTTTGAAATCGAGACTATCAACAAAATTAATTTCAACGTCAGTTGAATATACACATAAATTAGTAATTATAATATTAATTATTTGATAAATAAACTACCAAACCTTGAGGATGTTCCATACAGGATTTGCTTTAGCCTTAGAAGTCCTACTTCTCTCGTTGGCGCAACTTATGCTACTCGCCTTCAGCGCGCTATCATAAACAAATAATCATGTCGATCAATTAACAAACTCATATATCATGTGTGTAATAAACTAAAAACAATTGATATTAAAACTTAAATTAAATTTAATATTAGTTACTTACATATTTACAGCTTCCACCACCTTCGGTGGCGGATCTTGGTGGAGAGAGCAGAAGAATATGATAGTATGCCTAGACGGGTGAAGTACGAACAACTGCCAATGGCGTTCCATACAATAGGGAGCCAGATATAATTCTTTCGGATTGTCTCCCAACAAGTTCCCTAAGTATTTACTAAATGCATCGCCAGCAAAGAACTCGGGCAGAAGGATTGACGGATCTAAGAAACCGTAAACTGATGCAACGCCCTTATCAAGCTGAAGACGATGGAGATACCTAAGATATGAAAAGGTGTGGATGTTAATTACATAATATATATATTGAAATTAAAATAAATTATTAAATGGAAAAATACCAAAAATAAATAAGTTATAAAATTAAAATTAACTTACGTGCACCAGAGACTGATGACATTGCTGTTCATCCAGACGTTATTTCTGCAGGCGTTCCCGAGATCGTCACCAACGAAGGAAAATATCCTCTGTTGATCTGGGCGTGCCACCCATCCATCGTGATCCAATGGACATTCAAAAATCTCAAACGCATAATCCTCACCAAGTGAGAACAACTGCAGGCGTTCCCGAGATCGTCACCAACGAAGGAAAATATCCTCTGTTGATCTGGGCGTGCCACCCATCCATCGTGATCCAATGGACATTCAAAAATCTCAAACGCATAATCCTCACCAAGTGAGAACAAACAAGTGATAGGTGACAGCGACACCGACATCGACTTGGCCTTCAGTTTAGGAAAAATAAAATATATAAGTTTTTGATAATTAAAAAAAACACAAGTAATTATTTGACTAATTTGGACATTAATAATGAATAAATACCTTTGCTAACATTTCGAGCTCACGTCGTTTGGAGTCCAACTCAAGCTCACGCCTTTTCATTTCCAACTCATGCTCATGGCGCTGGACTTCCAACTCGCGCTCCTTAGCTGCCAACTCATCGTCCTCCACATGTGCCATACTAAAACTCTCTTTTGTGCTCACATGTGAGGCGTTGGCAAGCCTTGCGGTGTCCTGGGATGTACCGACGGAGGAAAGCTCTCTGGAAAGCGCCTGCTTGAATTCTGGGTTGGCTATTAAGCCTTGCATCAGATGTGTTGTAATATCTGGGTTGGACATGAGGTGCTGAGTAATGTCAGCCAAAATTGATGCTTCATTGACCACCCGCTTTCGTGAAGCAGACTTGCCATAATATTGTTTGATGGTTACGTTCCCAGGAACACCGAGAACCCGACCAGGATGGTCTTTCTTGCCTAGAGCAGTCATCAAGACGTCCTGCCGTCCAGAAGGGACGAATGCGCCCTGGGAGGATTTTGCTTTAAGATCCATCTACAATGAAAAAAATGAAAAAACGTGCAAGTGAAAAGTGTTGCAAATATCTATACAAATATCAATTAAAATCAAGTTAATTATTTACTTACAATCTTATTTGCCACTTCGCGAGTGGCATCAACTTTAAAAGATCCCGCCTTTGTCATGCGGCCGGCTAACTAGACATCCTCGCGGTCGATGTCCGACGGAGGACTTGATGGTGTGCCCTCAGGCACCTCTCCTCTTTCAATCCTAGCAGAGTGCTCTTCCTGCTTCGCCGTCAGCCTATCCGCCATCATCTGCTGGATTCGAGTATGGTACCCACCCTGAGACATGGTGTGGTGGTGGACGTTCTTCGCCTGATTCTGCCGACCCTTATTTGCCTTAGCCTATTCAAACAAAAACACATAATTAAATACAGTTAAATGATCTATAATAAGCATACAAAATTAACTTAATCAACCAACCTGAAATTCTCCATCCTGTCGACTCCTAGCAAACATATCCCAAGTATCCTGATCAATCCAGGGATAATCCGAGAACATTTTATCAAGCCGCTTCTTGCCAGATACATAGTACCTAGTAAGATCATGCTTGAAACCATTCCAACGCTTTGATGCCATTTTCATACATTTATGACGATGATCCTCGTCATTTGGCACAGTCCAAGCTACCTACACATTAGATACATATATAACAACTGGATGGATTATAACTCGGATAATTATCTAATAATGTAAATCAAACGAATGTAAAGGTAAAATACCGTGATAGCCTCCCAAATCTGATCCTTAACGTTCTGTGGAACGTCATTCCAGTGGTTGTAGTTGATGCTTACGTGCTGCTTCGATTGTAGAAACACCCACTTATTAAATTCTTTAGCACGGGGTCCCTGGGCATTTAGATTAGCATCGAAGGACACCTCAAGCTTCTGTCCGCTCTGCCTGTCCTTCTCTAGTTTCTTCAACGAGGTGGCTCCTCTACCCCGTTTCTTATGAGCCTGTGATGTCTGTATGGACAAAAAAAATGATAAAATAGAGGGTTGTAACATTATAAACTTACATTAACAAGAAGGACTAAAGATAGTATATAACATGTAAACTTACACTAGAATCAGGCGTAGGCGTGATCGGGTCCTGCGAAACCCCCACAGTGTCCTCCCGTGCATGTGGGCTATCCGACTGATCCATATGTATGCATGTTCAGAAACAATATATATGTATTAACATAGGTTATAACTCAAAATAAATACAGAAGTATAAATAAAAATAACTAGATAGGTCCTGTAGATATACAAAACATCTATATATCCAATATAAGGACAATACGGGAGATTGAAAACTATAGTTTTTGAAGATTGCCAAGCACAGATCACGGCCTGGCCGTGATGTCCATCACTACCGTAACGCACCAACTGAACCAGACCCTCATAGGCAGAACTGATCACGGCCTAGCCGTGATGAGCATCACGGCCGTGACAGATCAACCAGCAGAGCAACATGCACTCAAAACCAAAAATAGAGACATTCCAAACAACTCAAACTCACGGTTTAAAGTTACAACTACCGAGACTACAGTTTCAACATACACTCAAAACCAAAAATAGAGACATTCCAAACAACTCAAACTCACAGTTTCAAGTTTCAACTACTGAGACTACAGTTTCAAACCAGCAGAGCAACATGCATGCACTCAAAACCGTGAATAAAAAATGTGCCCTAATTAAAGACTCACCAGAAATAGGCGCTCGCGTGGTGGTGGGGGGGAAGCTCGAGTGGTGGCCAACATTCGATGTGGTTACTGAGAGCAGAGGGACAAGGAGAGTTAGTGCGCGGGAAGGCCAGGGGAAAGAGAGATGTCAAGTTATTGAAAAGAATGAGCGGGAAACACAGAGTTAGAGGTTAAGAGTGTACCTCACGGTGGTGGCGAAGAAGCCCTCGCGGTGGTTGCGGTGGAGATGAGCTCGCGATTAGGGCAGAGTGAGAGCGAGAGTGAGGGTTGAGCGTGATGAAAAGAGAAAAGACGTACAGAGAAGTGGAGAAGGCGCGCGGGGGTAAACGTTATAATTAAAATAAAACAACATTTTACGTCAGTTTTTGGTAAAACCTGACGTTGAAGATCATATATTTAACGTCAGTTGTCTTAATAAACGGACGTTAAAAACTCTCACACTTATTACGTCAGTTGTTAGTAATAACTGATGTTAAAGGTCATATATTTAACGTAAGTTGTATTAAGAAACTGACGTTAAAAACACTCACAACTTCTTACGTCAGTTGTATTACACATCGGACGTTAAAGGTTTATTAGTTTCTGCAAAAACATTCATTCCCTTGACTACTGTGCTACTTACCCATTCACCTTTGTACCTAATCCTCTTAATGAGCATTAAGTTTATAGACAACTTTTCAAGAAAATCAGAATAACTTATTAACTTCATCCACTGCTCCTATAAATAGCTTCCTTCCATCCTTTTAATTAATTTTCTGCTTCACAATATGGCTCTGCCGTGGAGATTAACTTCATCACTCTTTCTTCCTATTCCTAGACTCAAAGGTCTTTGTCTTAATGGTCAAACAACTTCTGAGTTTGAGTAAATCACATTATATGGATATTAAGGTTGGGTGAATCACGTAATGTGATTCTCTCACTTTATTTCATCCCCGTCATCCCTTTCACTTTACTTTGGAAGCAAGTGATTGTGGATTCAAGATGATGCATCAAGGAACTCCACTGAAGAAGAAAGATGCAAAGATCCATTTCACTTTGCTTTCGCTGCTAGTGACTGAGGATTTACTTTGCATCTTGGAATTCAAGTGAGGGAGGTGATGCATCCATTGGAGTTTCTGATGACAGGACTGAGAAGAAAATGATGTTGATGCAGAAACTTTTTTATATTTTAGGGCTATGTTGCAGAAATTTTTTTATCTTTTAATCATGTAATTTTAACTTATGAATCGCTTCAATGTCATACGATTTGATTATACATATAACTTGTTTTATGTTAAGTGTTTATTTATTTTAATTTGCACAATAATTTGTTTACTAATTCAAGCTAATTAATAAAAATTAAAAATAAACTTGTATAAAAAAAGGGTTTAGAAATAAACTGCAGTACTATATGGAGTGATCTGCGTTAAGAGGGACAACAGGGACATGACAACCAATGAAATGAGTTTCATAATTATTTACGTCAGTTATTTATAGAACTGACGCAAAATAGTTTACCCACCACCTCATTTTTAACGTCAACTTAATTTATGACTTGCCAAGTTCCCGTATATTAATTACATTATTTCCAATATTCATTCTCGCGTTTATAATATATAGGATTATTTACGCCAGCTATTTATTTAATCAAGTAAAAATCAAACTTTTAACGTCGGTTGTATAAAAAGCGACGTTAACAATTAATATTTTTTATTTGAAAAACACTTTTAACGCCGGTTTTTTTAAAAACTGACGTTAAAAGTGTATAGATATCTGCAAAAACATTCATTCCATTGACTGTACTGTGCTACTTACCCATGCACCTTGTAACTCAATCCTCTTAATGAGCATTAAGTTTATAGGTAAGTTTTCAAGAAAATCAGAATAGCTTAGTAACTTCATCCCCTGCTCCTATAAATAGCTTCCTTCCATCCTTTTAATTTTCTGCTTCACAATATGGCTCTGCCGTAGAGATTAACTTCATCACTCTTTCTTCCTATTCCTAGACTCAAAGGTCTTTGTCTTAATGGTCAAACAACTTCTGAGTTTGAGTAAATTACATTACATGGATGATAAGTCTTAGTAAATTACATTATGTGAGTTTCTCACCTTATCACCTTCCAGAGAATCAGCTGCTGGAGGGCTAATCAGGTGCTCGGGGGTCACAGTTCCAAAACCTCAGCTTTGGCAGCAAGTGACCGTCTTGGAAGTCTCTGGAACCACTGCCTTTGCTTGAAACAGATCTAGTGCACCTGTTTTTGCCTCTCTCTTGAGCTCTCTCATGCCCCCAGGTTTTACGAGGTCTTGGAGTATAGTTTTCCCTTTGGCATATTTCATAAAACTCTCTGATGGGATGTAGCTTTAATGTTTAGGATTTTAAACCCTTTCAATGTAACTTTTTATAGGATTTTAAACCCTTTCAATGTAACTTTTTATAGGATTTTAAACCCTTTCAATTTTCTGTATCGATCAGATTCATAATACTTCATGAATGAGATCCGGTTTGGGTTATTGATTCAACTTATAGTTTTCAAAACAGAAACACAAAACATCAAAGCAATTCATGTGAAACTGAAACTTTGAGGAAGGCAATGCGGAAGGGATCGTATACTAGATAAATAAAATTATTAAAATAACCTTTAACGTCTGTTGATGTAAGGACTGACGTTAAAAGTGAAGTGACTTACTTTTAACGTCAGTTCTTTATAGAACTGACGTTAAAATCTTCGATGTTAACGTCAGTTTTTTATTGAACTGACGTTAAAAGTGAGTCACTTCACTTTTAACGTCAGTCATTAAAACAACTGACGTTAAAATTGAATTAATGAACTCTGATATTTAAAAAACTGTCACCGCCTCCTTTTTAACGTCTAGCTTTTGGTTAACTGACGTAAACCTTTACCGTCTAATGTATATTTTCCACTAGTGAAGTAGAATCTTGTGCCTGTAATATTATATAGTCGTTCATATGTCATACAATGTTGTTAGGTCTGTTTTGGATAATTTAACTTGTGCATTTGTTTAGGGAAGCATGACTTGTTTACTCCCCTATATTTTATTGTTGAGCTTAATATTGTTTAGTCTTGTTATGATCTTTGGGAGGCCTCTATTGCAAGTTTGATGTATTGCATGTTGTGCATGTGAACATAATTTAAATGACCCCTTGTGTTGCCGATTTAGATGTTTGTGGAAGAATCACATCAAACCAAGGTCATTGCTGTATGGTGTATAGATTGTTCTTTCCAAAGAAGAACAAAAGCAAGGATATTATCTATCTGTTTGTTTTTTAAGATGTAGAACTATCTATTTTATTTTTAAGCGAGCTTATATTTCATTTGCACTATTTCTTTGTCAAGTGTTACTTTGTTGTTCAATGAACCTCCAAAGGCTTGAAAACCTGATGTTAAATGGAGGCTTTATGTTTTCAAGGCTGGTGAAGTGCTGAATGGTAAGTCTGTATAACTTCCTTCAATCTCCATGTGCTTACTGTTACGATTGTCAAACAAATTGAACATAAACTAATTGTTGTAAGTATCAACACATATGGAGATGTTATTCAACTATATTGTTGTCGTTTTGCTTCTCTTGTGAATTATTATGAATGATTTTATTGTTATTTGTAAGTTTTGTTGCATTTGTTTTGGTATGTTGTTTTAGAATTATAACCAGATAATAAAGTTGACAAATATCGATTGTTAAATTGGTTCCTAGAACAGCTGTTTGGGACCAATTTAGTAATTGATATTTTTTTAAATATTTTTTTTTGAATTAGCTAGGAAATAACTATAAAATCGCTACTGAATTTTAGCTATAGATTGGCTAAAAAAATGCTACGACAATATCGTAGCCATTTAGCTTGAAAAAAGCAATTCAAAACAACTTATTACTAGGAACTTGCTACCAAATAGCTAGAAAGTTTTAAGATTTGCGATAAATTAGCTTGGAAATTTTTTCTAGCTAATTTGCCACCCAAATTATGCTACCGCCGATTCTGTAGCTAATCTATAGCTAAATTTGTTTGCTAAAGATTAGCTATGAATTGTCTATCAAATTTGTCGTAGCTAATCATAGAATTTCTTGTAGTGCCTCTCCCGCACACCAACACGTAGACATCACTTCATATCACATTTCACCAGCACCATGATTGTTGCACCAATTACATTACCGTTACGAGTATTTGGGATCGATGGATTTCATTTATCGCTTACTCACATTGCTTAGAGTGCACTTAATTATTCCTTAAGTTTTTTTTAATGAAATTATTCCTTACTTAACGAGTAATTAATTATTTATTTTATTTTAACTATAGTTTTATCAATTAATTGAAATTTAAAAGATTCTATATATCAACAAAAAAACCTACAAAAGATTCATACAAATAATTCTGTGTGCAATAAAACATACTAAGAACAAACAAAACACAAATCACCTTAATATATGCAGCCTCACATTCATAAAAATTCAAACACAGATTCCAAGCAAAATATACAAACATATACATATATTTATTAAAAAATCCTCAATCAATATTAAAAAAAAACCTCAAACAAGCAGTGGCTGCTCCTGGTAAGTAAGGATATGGGTTAATTAATCATAAATTATTAAGTAAGGATATGGGTTAATTTTTTGTGACCACAACCAGAAACAATTAAAAATACAATTGCACACTAGCAAGCAAGACACATTCAACTCATTAAATTCAAATATATTTATCTCAATAAAAGTAAATGCAAAGAAAGAACAAAAAAAACATGGACATAATTGAATAGATTACTTGAGGCCGAGAGGAGGCGAAAACAGCAAGTTGGGTGGCTCACGGCGGTGGCAACCCGCAAACAGATGCAAACTAGTGTAAACAAAAAATGCACAAAATAGTGAAAAAATGCATAAATAAATACCAGATGAATAAAAAAACAAAAAAAAGCATACCAAAAAGCTGGGGTGGTGGTGGCTGTGTGGTGGCTGGCGGAGGTGGTTGTGGTGGGGGGAAGAGCTGCAAGAGGAGAAGATAGAGAGGGGAGCGGTGGGGGGCAATGGCTCGTCCTTCGGCGGTGCTAGTCGCGGCGGAGATCGAAATGAGGGTGTGGTCGTACGAGGCAGTGGGTGAGAAGGAGAGGGAGAGGCCCATAAGAGAAGGAGAAGGAGAGGGTGGCGGGGGTGGCCGTCACGGTGGTGGGGGACGGTGGTTCCTCGCCGCTGTGGTGGGCAGAGAGGGTAGGGAGAGTCGGAGAGGTGAGTCTGAGAGAAGAAGAGAATGGAAAAGAGGGGGGAAAGGGATGGCCAGCGCAGTTATTAAGTAATTTCTGATGACCAAAGCGGTCGGTAAACAAATTTTTTTTTAATTTCCAACGGAAAATTCCGTCGGTAATTTCCTACCCGATTTCCGACGGATTGCTCGTGGCTAATTACATCTCAATTCCCGACGGCTTTTCCGTCGGAAACCTCTGGCGCCAAAAAAGTGTGGTTCCCACCAAACCTACCGACGGACTATGCGATGGAATGACCATTGGTAATGTTTCCGACAGACTTTCCGTCGTTAAAGTTGGTAACTTTTCATATTCATAATTACCGACGACTTTTGCCGTCGGTAAAGGCTTGATTTCCGATGGCCACTGGTTCCATAAGAAAATTTCCGTTGGTAAATAACAGTATTCTTGTAGTGAACGTATCTTTTATTCTCATTGATTGCTTGTTATTATAGTAATTTGTTTCCTTCTTTTCGCCTGAAAGAATGGGTTTCCTTTTATTACTCTTTATTGCTTTTATTTATTATTTCTTAGCATCTTAAAATGGTAACTTCAATAGCTTCAAAAGTAAACAAAAACTGACGATTGAAGGGAATTTATAGAAGTAAAACAAAATTTTCTCTTTTAGTTGAGAGGGCATTTTTTATGTGAGAGTGAGAGGATTAGATCATATCCATTTGATCCAACTTTAAATGGTCAAAGATTAAAACAAAAAGTCGTGTGACTTTCTGAGTGGTCATGTGACATTTTAAAACTATTAAATATCTTTTAATCTTAATCATCTATGTATGATTGTATAGCACAGATTTACTCTTCCTACTCTCATATAAAAATATGTCCTATCACTTGATACATCCCCTGTATATATGTGTAATTATTTTTAACATATATTTATGTCTTTGGTTTTGATTAAATATTCATTATTTAATGAAAATTAAGATAGAAAATAATAGATAATATTTTGAATGAGAATAATTAATGTATATAATTTTTATATATTTATATTTAAAAAGTAAAATTGTCTTGAAAGCAATTAATATGTAGCCAGAAAATGAGGAGGGAACTTTGCTATAAATTAAAGGATGCATCTAATGGCTAATCATAACTTCATATCAACAAAAAAAAAAGAAACATACATATTCGAATTATGATGCAGGAGAAGAAAGTGGTGCCTCCTTTCGTGATTGTGATGGCTTTAGGCCTACTGGTTACAACATCCAGTGCAAGCCAAGTCGAAGAGATAACATGCGTCGAGGCTACACCATACTTGATACCCTGTGTTGGATATTTGGAGGGCTCTGGCCCTGGACAACCATCTGTAGCTTGTTGCTCTGGAGCATCAACGGTTTTTCACAGGGCCGATACTCCTCAAAATCGCAAGGATCTATGTGAATGTTTCGTACAAGCCGCTAAACAATTTGGTATTGAACCTGATAGATCCAAACAACTACCTCAATTGTGTCATATCAATCTACCATTTCCTCTTGACCCCAGTATTGATTGCAACTCGTAAGTCTCTCTTTAAAAACTATTTCGCACACAAACGCATTAAATTTTGATTGCAATATGTTTCTTAAACTTGGCTTCATTATGTGCAGGATTCCATGATCCTTTCAAAAGCTAGGTTGGAATAAAGATAAAAAGCATGATGAACAATCAATAGTATAGTACAATTAAGTGTATGAGTTGCAAAGACTTGTTTAAGAACAGTTTCAAGTTATGTATGTCTTGACAATTCAATATATGGAATAAAGATTTATCTATTTTTAGTTTTAAAATCTGCTAATGACTAATGTTGGTTGTACATTAAACATTTAACCAAAAAGTAGGTTTGGTGAAGTTTTAAACTTTACCAATTCAGGGTGGTAGGTTGGGTCTATCAATATAAGTCGGGTTCATAATTACAATGCAGCAAATAAGCACTATAACATCCATGTCATAAACTCTGGATTTTAATTATAATTTTTATTCATAAATTATTTTGAAATATGAGGGATTTGTTAAAAATTTTATTCCAAAATAATTTATTCTAAAAATTAAATTTGATATATTTAGACGTATCTTTTTTTCTCATTCATTGCTTATTATTATAGTAATTTGTTTCCATCTTTTTACCTGAAAGAATGGATTTCCTTTTATTACTCTTTATTGCTTTTAATGATTTTTTTCTTGGCCTATTAAAATGGTAACTTCAATAGCCTTGAAAAGTAAACAAAACCGACGATTGAAGGGAATTTATTAGAGATTCTTGCAATTATTCATGAGCCTTTTTTCGAGAAATAAAACAGACTTTTCTCTTTTGGTTGTGAGGGTATTTTTTATGTGAGAGTGAGATGGTTAGATCATATCCATTGTATCCAATTTTAAATGGTCAATGATTAAAACAAAAAGTTAGGTGACTTTCTAAGTGATCATGTAACATTTTAAAACTATAATATATCTTTTAATCTTACCATCCATGTATGATTGTATAGCTCAGATTAACTCATTATAATATATGTGTATATATATATATTGTTTGCTCCTTTGTTTTTTTTTTTAATTGAATTTTTTCTTTGCTTTCTCAGTATACGTTGATTTTGGTGAGGTGATGTTTTATTCATTTATTGTTTGAGTCTTGCTAACCATTGTTTTAAGGATACTGGTTAAATAATCAATAAAAAGAAATTTTACATTGGAAAGATAAGTATAAAATATTTTACAATATTAAATATAAATATATAATTTATCCATAAAAAGATTCTCTTTTTTATTCCTTAACAAGTATCTTAAGACACTCACTAGCGTTCTCCTTATTATTTTTTTTAATGTTTGCTCCTTTTCATGTTTTTGTCTTTTCCTTGATTTTATTTTATTGAGTTTGTTTTCAATTATATTAATTTTTTAAAAAAATTCTTACAAAATCTGTCTTTAGGTCTACCAATTGTGTCAAAGTGATGTTTAAAAATAAATCTATTGACTCATTTTTCAAAAAAAAATTTGAATAAAGATGAAATACAGTCTAGTGCTCCAATTTTGAATTGATAGAGTAACGTTGAAAATGTTCTTGAGCAACATATTGTGTCACCTCCTGCTAAAGCTATAAGAGTTGACGAAAAATTTAATATTCATACTTTGATGTATGATCCCAGAAAGCATCCACAAATTTGGGATTATCTTATTAATCAACAAGATGAAATTCACAGGAAATATATAAAGTTTGGATTATATCAATTTATTGTGGATGTGTATCCCATTTCTTGGCCCCCACATAGAAAATTCTTGGCTCAGCCCCTATATCTATGTGTAATTATTTTTAACGTATACTTATGTCTTTGGTATTATTCATTATTTAATGAAAATTAAGATAGAAAATAATAGATAATATTTTGAATGAGAATAATTAATGTATATAATTTTTATATATTTATATTTTAAAAGTAAAATTGTCTTGTCTTGTGCCAACCTAGTTGGGATGTTAGCTAATCATTGTGATGCTTTTGCATGACATTTCTTGTTTAAAAAAAAAGTAAAATTGTCTTGAAAGCAATTAATGTGTAGAGATAAAATGAGGAGGGGACTTTGCTATAAATTCAACGATGCATCTAATGGCTAATCACAACTTCATATATTAACAAAAAGAAAGAAACATACATATTTAAAGTATGATGCAGGAGAAGAAAGTGGTGCCTCCTTTCATGATTGTGATGGCTATAGGCCTACTGGTTACAACATCCAGTGCAAGCCAAGTCGAAGAGATAACATGCACTGAGGCTACACCATACTTGATACCCTGTGTTGGATATTTGGAGGGCTATGGCCCTGGACAACCATCTGTAGCTTGTTACTCTGGAGCATCAACGGTTTTTCATAGGGCCGATACTCCTCAAAATCACAGGGATCTAAGCGAATGTTTCGTACAAGCCGCTAAACAATTTGGTATCAAACCTGACAGATCTAAACAACTACCTCAATTGTGTCATATCAATCTACCATTTCCTCTTGACCCCGGTATTGATTGCAACTTGTGAGTCTCTCTTTAAAACCTATTTTGCACGCAAACGCATTAAATTTTGATTGCAATATGTTTCTTAAACTTGGCTTCATTATGTGAAGGATTCCATGATCCTTCCAAAAGGCTGGAATACAGATAAAAAGCTTGAGGAACAATCAATAGTATAGTACAATTAAGTGTATGAGTTGCAAATACTTGTTTAAGAACAATTTCAAGTTATGTATGTCCTGAAAATTCAATATATATACGGAATAAAGATTTATCTATTTTTAGCTTTAAAATCTGCTAATTGAGACTCCCCAACATCTCATTAAAGAAAACCCAAAATATTAAGACCTAATTTCGTTATTATCGTTAAGCGAGTATATTAAAACAGCGGAAAATTTAAAATTTAAAATTATAAACACATGTGTAAACATACATACAACACATAACTATAAATATATACATACATGCCAGTGCTGCTGTCAAGGGATTCCCCTCAGTAGGATCCCGATATATACACAAGCTGGTGACATCAAAAGCCAAACGAAAAGCATCACCGATGCACTCCACACCCCGTCCCCTCTCAAAAATACAGTAAAACCTCACTCACACCTATACTGATGGCACTGGCCCGAGTCATCATACACTACCGCCCTCGTCTGCATCCTGAGGTCCGGCAAGCCCGGACACTCCTCCGCTATCACTAGAAGAACTCCTGGCCGGCTGCCCCTGAAACCTCTACCTGTAGAGTCTGCTATCCCGGGGACGTAGTCTTCTAGAAGATACCCGTGAAGACTCAGACCATAGCACAGACCTCCATAGGTGCGGGTACCTCACGAAGGGGCGCTAGATCCTGAGCAAGGGTAACTGGGTCCTCAATAGGTACCATGAAGGGTACAGGGGCCATCCCAAACATAGGCGGCATTGGTGGTACGTGTCCATTAGACTGTCCTATCGAAAATGGGAAGGTCGTGCCGAAACGAAACGTGCCAGTAAATCCGATGGGGGCTCCCTGCCCAAGCCCCGTAGTGATGGACACAGGACCCGTATATACCGCGAAACGAGTGACCGGGTCCACAAGCCACCCGTGTGGGTCTAAGCACTCCACCTCACAGGTCCCCGAGAGGGGGAACCCTGGATCCTGGGTCATCCATGGGTGGTCCTAGTGGGCCATCTGCTCTGTCGGATTCTGAAGTACAAAACATATATATATATATACACAACACACAGCAAAAGAAAAGGGGATAAGAAGCCACATAACATCAAACGTGGAAAGGGTTTAGCAACATTTAATTAAATAACGACACACTAAACATCCTTCTCCCAAGTATAAATATATGTAACATAATCGTCCTCAATCCACATCTAGGATCTTTCCTCTACCCTCCGTCATGATGCAATGCAAATGCTGTATGAATATTCTCCTCAGGTATCGGCCATATCCGGATATCAGAACAATATAATCGATACGTCCCAGAGTCCCCGACGCACACCCTCGTCCACGGATGGAGGATGCCCATTCAAAGCAATGGCACTATAGCTTCACAATCCGGTGCACACCTCTGAACCCCGGCCGGGGTGCTCATGCAATGCATGAACTATAACTGCAACTAAAATGAAATCATGTCTGGGACGGTCCGCTGTTAGCCTATCCTCAGGAATTCTCCCTCCGAGGCATCGACCCCACTCGACCATGTTTCAGGTCCCTCATATCACAGACCATGTTTCAGGTCACCCCCTAGTGCCATAACCGCTCATCATAATCTCATAGATAACCTCAAAATAATCTCATCTCATCAATCTCATCCTCTTGTCACGATAATCATCTCGGTTAGGCACTGCTATCACATATCATATGCAATCCCCAATACATCATCATGTCTCAACATAACTTGTAACTTACTCAACCTCCAAGCACAATCGTAACACTCATCATATCATCACAATCATCATCATGTTATCCAAAATCATCATCATATATCATCATGTCATAATATCATTTCCAAATAATAAATACCAAAATATAATAATAATAATTATAATTATAATCACTTTCAAAAGAATAATTATAACATTCATGTTATCATTCATCAAGTACCAAGTTCAAGTCAACCAGTCAAACAGGCAATCATCACGTAATAAAATAATTATATATATAGCGTGACGACGATAAGCGCACAATTTCTATATCATCATCGGTACCACTGAGTAGTCTCCAATGTGGTATAGATGTTGTCTGTTACTCGCTCTCGTGCAGGGTTTGGGCCACCCTACGCCCTTATCTAATTAAATGTAACGCGCCTTTTCCAACGTTAAATAGTTTCTTTCCCCCACCTGGAGATTTGTACAATGCTCTAAACGAAGCAAAACGAGACTTACTCTCACTTTCTCAATTCTTCCATAAGCGATTCTCGGGCCTCGGAGCTTCCAAAAATTCACCTAAGTGTCACATTGTGAAGCGCACGTTACTAGGAGTTCATATTCGAAAACAGAATTGAATTCCGACAAACGAATTGAAAGATATTACGAGAAACATAACGAACGGAGTTTCGACATAAAAGAGGATGATTTACCTTCGGTTTTTGAAGAAACGAAGAAGAGAAGAATGAAGGTATCGTCGATACGAACACAGCGACTCAACCAGAATCACGACCGGATGATCGGGAAACCCGCACTCACACTAGAACTCTTTTCTCTCACCAAACTCTCTATATTCTCCTCTCTATTTTCTCAGACTTTTGCTCTCTGCCTTCGTTTCGAGCGTTGGAAACCTAGCGCTCGAGCGTTCCAACGCTGGAGCATTGGCTTTTCCACGCTCGAGCGTTGGAGGGTTGGTGGACCACCACGCCATGCAACCAATCAGGAGCTGCCACATAAGCCCTGATTAACACGTGGCAAGTCAAAGAATGGCCCTTGTCTGTTGACTTGGACGCTTGAGCGTGGATACTCCCACGCTCGAGTGTTGACTTCTGGCAAAAAGTCAACTCTTTGCATTCAGGGTCCGTTCCACATCCGATTGCACTCAAATTTGAGATATGGGCTCATTAGGACCTAATAAACAACCTAAAACCATCAAAAAGGCCTAATATCATCTCTAAGTCCAAAATTCTTATTTCACACTCAGACGTCTCAAAGACACTCACCGGGAAAACCCTAATTAGTCTCTATGACTCAAACTTATCCGAAAAAGCCACATACTTAACATGCAAGGGTTTCTAAACCTCAAACAACATCTCAACAATGTATTCCAAGTCCTAACCCTAAACCTCATACATAAACCACAAATAGAATTACGGATGTTACACTAATGACTAATATGTTGATTGTATATTAAAAATTTAACCAAAAATTAAATTTGGTGAAGTTTTAAAATTCACCAATTCATGGTGGTAGGTTATCGGGTCTATCAATACAAGTCCGGTTCATAATTCACAATGAGACACCCCGATGTCCCATAAAAAAAAAACCTAAATTTAACTAAAACTTAATCGTGATATTAGCATTAAACGTATATACAGAAAATCATAAATATTAAAACCTTAAAACATAAAGAACGGAAACATAGCCATCACACATAGATATACATATACATAAAGGTACAAGGTACTATATAGGGTACCACATCAGAGTAGGGCCCCAAAAGTATAAGCTGGCAAAATAACTGAAAATACAACCACTCTTAAGAAGACGCACTGGCCACAGACTCTACTCAACTACTCAGGTCCACTGCTCGTCTTCCGGCATCTGGCTCATAAGGGATCCCATCAAGCTCCTCAATAGTCGGCCCCTCTACAAGGTCTTCTCATAGCGATCACATTAAAGATATATACATAGAAAAGAAGTAGGGAGATAAGAAACTATCTATCATCATATATGGAAAAAGGGTACGTAACATATAATCAATAAAGGCACACAAACATGCATCATATATATATATATATATATATACACACATACAGACACACACACAATCATCCTCGAGATACATTATCATCATCTACCCTTCACACTCATGCAACTTTTGCTGACGTGACCACCACCAATGAAGTCACACATCCCTTGTCTGATTAGGGATGTCTGTCAGTCGTCCAAGCGACGCATCCCCAAATCCCGGTGCACACTCTCATCCGCGGTGAGAATGCTGATGCAAAGTAATGACCCTATAGTTGTACATGCTCTGGTGCACACCCTGGTTCTCTCTTGAGGGTGCTCATACATAGCAATGACACTATAGCTGCACTGCCTAAATCTAAGTTGGGACAGTCCCGCAAGGACTTCGGACCTCGTGTGTTCCAAACACACGGCTGTGGTCAACAACATGCATCTATATGGGTCTCACTGACGTATATCGAGTTATACCCTAGTGCCTTAACCTCTCATCAATATCTCATAATATATCTCAAATAATATCACATCATCAATCTCATCATAATAAAATATTAATTAATTAGGTTAGGCACGTCTAAATCACATATCATACTCTCCCCCAACATGCATCACTTTAAAATATCATATATCATCGCCTAGATACCAACTAAGCATGTCATTGCAGATCAAACATATTATCACCCAAGACAACATGTTAACAACCATAATCAAAATACAATAATAATAACACCATAATAATAATAAAATAATAATCACATCATAATAATAATAATTAAAAAAATTTGTAACACCCCCTTGGGCATTACATGACTAACTCAAATTCGTAAAAACATATTAAATAAAAAGAAATGCTGGTTTCTTTCGGAAAATAAAATTTTCTGGTATCCTTAACCTTACTCTAAAATGGTTATGATTTTTTTTTTCTTTTATTCCTTTCTCCATATAAACAAACGTCATAAATATATACATCATCATACTTATACATCAAGACCTTCATAACAACAGGTCATTTCCAAAGTCACAACATCAAGAAATAAAAACATAACTATAACTTAGCGATAGTCTGGCACCACAACTCAAAAACAATGGCTCTCAGCAGCCAGATATACAGACTATTCTCAAGAAGGTATAACACAACCTAATGTCCTAGTTGAGCTGGTTACTCCAACCGATAAGGAAGGCCCCTGAGGTCATCCCTATGATCAATGGCTCTTCTCAGTTATCGGGACTAATGTCCTCAAGTAAAACAGGGAACTCCTCTGCAACGTCTGTATTCGTGTCCCACAGTACAACATCAAGAACCAAGAAAACAGATATATTGCAAAGGTGAGATACCGACAAATGAGTTTTATCATGATAACTACATGCACGACACACAAAAACATAATATACATCTATATATATAACACATGAATCCACAGAATAAAGATAAAGCTTAAAACAATGGGATTCATACCCGACAGTCATTGTAACTTATAAGAATGCAAGACACTTCAACAATCATCATCTAACTTTGATATTTATTCTCGTTACTGTTCTTTTTCGTTTCGTTCTTTCTTTGTCGAGGCTCACAGCTCACTACTGTACTTACTTTGACATCGAGTTCATTCATTCTTAACACAAGACGTGCAGTCAAATGTGACAACTGGGACTTTAACCCGCAACACACATAACACAAAGTCAAGTGTGCCAACTGGGAGTTTAACCCACGACACACTGGACACAAATTCAAAATTTGCCAACTGGGACTCTAACTCACGACACACAAGATAGAGATTCAAATGTGCCAACTGGGACTCTAACCCACGACACACAAGACATGGATTCAAATGTGACAATTGGGACTCTAAGACACACAAGATATGGATTCAAATGTGCCAACTAGGACTCTAACCCACGACACACATGACACATAGTCCACATACTTACTCTGAGGAACACTAGCCCGACGTTTCAGTCATCTAGGTCCTCACAACTTCCACTTTTAACACAGTTTTCGTTCTACGAGAAACAACTTATCAAAACAAAACTCTGAAAAACTTATCCAAGTTTATTGGAAAGGTTTTCGCTGACTTAAAACTCTTTTGCAGGAAATTCTTTTCCGCTAAAATACGTTTATAAAAAGTTAAATCACAACGTAGTTCAATTTTTCTTAACTCATTTTCTTTTGAAATCCCTTTTCCGAAAACACATCAATTCATTGAAAATTTATTTCCTAGCACGGTTTTATCCAAAAGGATCAAACATCCCTCATAGTTCTGCTGTAAATCACATTTCTAAATTATCATATGTTTTGGAACAAATCTTCTTGTAAAATCAAAATGACTTTCTATTTGACAAAAGTTTTTCCCGTCCACATTAAAATTATTTTTGGAACAAAATTTATCGAAATTACTAATTATTTTATTTTTGAATTTATTTCGAAAAAATCAGCGTAAGTGTAATTTTTTCACGGTTTCGTCCTCACTGTCACTCATTGACTTATTCTTTCATCAAAATATCATTAAAACATTATTTTCCACATTTCCTTCCACTTCCATAAATTAAACACTTAAGTTGTTCCCTTAAAGTTTTTAACCTCAATATACTTGAGCACTGACCACTGTCAAGCTTTCAGTCAATCATTCAAACAACAATTAATCCATACATCACAGTTATAACAGATATCACAGTTATAACACACGTCTCAGTTACAACATACATCACATAAGCCACAAAAACCACATAACCCATATAAACTACATAATCAACACGTAATAAATAAATCAAACAACATGATATCACTACAATTAATTATACCGACAACCCACAGATAGCATGTAGCTATCAAAAACCCATCAGGTAAACTACCTTTAACTCTTGAAGTTTGTCTTTGATTCTCGGTTCCTCCTCACAACTCAATTACAACAACTAACAATTATCCTTCACAACAAACAACACAACAAGTTAAACATTGAGCAAAAATTCATCTAACTAACTATGATTAGGATTCAGCCTTCATGAGATAAATAGGCTAGGCATTTCAAAAATTCTTAAGCTTTTGGATCAATGATCCTAGAGTATTAGAAAGACTTAAAACAATTACCATAAGTCAAAAATTGAAACAAAACCATCTAACTCATCTAGAGTTAGGGTTCGGTCTGTGACACCCTCTACCCCGCATGCATTCAAAAGCAATAACACATATATAAAAGAGAGAGAACACATTCAAATATATATAATTATCAAAACCGGGCAGAGATTGCCGCATTGTAACATAACATGGAAATAACCAAAACATGTTTATAAAGAACACATAACATAAAACAAAACCATAAATGAACCCAACCCCGATGTCACACTATAGGCTGGTATAACCAATCTGATAAAACAACTCGGATACGACTGGAAACAATGAAATAACCACTAAAAACGGAAATCCTATCTACGAGTTGCGGCTCCTCAAAGTCACTCCTCAACTGGCTGCACATCGACCTCTGCATAAACGATACATGCGATAAACAAGAAACTTATAGATAGGGAGTAAGAAACATATATATGAATATAATGGCAAGGAAGCAGTTAGCAAGACGAGAATACATCAAACAAGCATATTATATCAAACAGCAATATCATGACAATCATCATCATATAACGTGTATGCTATGCAATACAGTTCTGCTCCACTCCTCTACTATGCACTTGGATCCAAACTGACTCAGGATGCCAACTTTAGGGATACATTTCCACATTGGCCAATAAGCACCAACGCCGGGGCAATCCAAAAAACCATGGGTAGACCCCTAGGACAGCCGACACATCTTATTCTCGGATGTGCCACCACGGTGTATACTTGATTCCCTTTCGAACGAACCCCGCGGACGGCCAAATCGTCTTACACACGGACGACCTCCCCTATGTTGTAAAACCTCCAATCAACATCTCCGATGCATGAATCCATGGCAAACAACATAACCACAACCACCACCTCCGCTTGGGCCCATAGGCTACCCAAGTTTTAACACCATGAACACCTAGACCACTCGGCTATCGAGGATTATCGTTAACATTTCGTATTCATTAATTAATCACTCTAGTTGTTCTACACTAGAGATTACCACCTTGCCCATTAAGCATCACGACCCCCTTGGAGCGAACACTAGGTTACCAAGGTACATCATCTTATCACTTGGAGAGAACACTAGGCTACCAAGGTACAACATCTTAATGCTTGGAGCAGACACTAGGTTACCAAGGTACAACATCTTATCACTTGTATTTGGTCTTCATGTTCCGTTGGTATTTTATTAGTCTTTTATAGAGCATTTGGGGTGACAACCCCTGCTTCAGGTTCTGTTCTATGTTCTGTTCTGAATAGGTGAGCACGGTTGTGCTCACCCCTCAGCACGGTCGTGCTGAGCTCACAGTCAAGCACAATCATGCTGACTGTTGAGCATGGTCGTGCTTAAGTAGCGCGCCCATTTCTGGGTTTGAATGGGAGCACGCGTTGAGCACGAGCGTACTCAAGTGCGCGTGCTGCTGTTCTGGGCAGAAGGGTCATATACCCTATTGCCACTTATTCTGGGACATCTCAGATTCAAATCTAAGGGTTCTTACTAATCCATTGATCACAGCTTCATTCATCTTAACTGCTCTAGCTTCATTAATAGTCATGTCTTATCATCATGGGGAATTAATCCTTTAATCATAGCTTCGTTATTAATGTTCCTAGAACACTTACTAATCAATCCTAGAGTATTTAACTAAGCCCTATGAACATAACCTTACCTCTCACACTATATTCATGTCTCATGAACAACTGGGATAAACATCCCTTAAATCTCATTTATCATCGTTAATGTATTTTAACGTCTTTAACATCATTGTTGGCATCAGTATTCTCAACAATCAACACTCATAATGAGCACAACACAACAACAGACTCATACCAACACTCGATAATGTGGTAAACTAGACACATTCCCTCCAGCGGATCGACGAGTTCCCAAAGCCTTGGCCAAACAAGAAGAAGACAACCAATTAGTCTCTAGATCTAATAAATAGAAAAGAGACTAAGATAGAGGGAAGACAACGTTACCTCAAACTATACTATCGCGCTACTTCTCGCCCACAACTAGAGCAAGTACACCAAGAACTTCAAGGGGTTCAAGGGGAGGGGAGGGAAGGGAAGAGGTTTCTGTCGCAGTAGGATTGTCCAAAGTGACAAAAAGAGGGTTTGGGTCGCAAACCTCATGGAAATGCTCTACTTATAGACTGAGACCTGGGCACGACCTTGCTCCCTGTTGAGCACGGCCAAGCTCAATTCCTAAGCACGAGGCACTCAAAGATTGTACTGTGAGACCATCTAAACGATCTAATTGGCCAAAAATATAGAATAATACTTGTATATGATTATCTTAGCTTTCCAACGCCACAAATATCACATTGATCGGACATCTAGAACTCAAGATATGGCCAAAACGGTGAAACATGTTACTTGGACTCTAAAAGGATCGAACCTTTCTAAGGCTAAACTTCCCCAAACATGAACTTAGGCATCAAAAACAAACATAACAAGCATAAAAAACATATATATAACATATATGAAAGCACTAAGCTTATTTATGAAAAACGGGATGTTACAATTCCACCCCCCTTATAAAAATTTCGTCCTCGAAATTTCTATCACCTCAACTGGTTAACTTTCACCAATTAAGATCGTACCTTGGGTTGAGTCCTTGGACTCGGAGACTCCAGCTCCACTAAGAGAGTAGACCCTCCCAGTTGTCTTCAGTAGATTGACTTGAGGCTTCTGATTCCTGATAACATTCTGTGGCTCCGACTTCTCTTCTTCACAGTTCCGACGGAAGTGGCCATACTTGCCACACTTGAAACAGATGATTTCCGGCTCCTTGCAATTGATGGGTATAATGACCTTCTCCACATTTACCACACTTGATAGACCTAGAGGAATCCCAGTCCTTAAGCTTACCTACTGAGAATCGCTGCTCCTTTCCATTCCTCGTGAAGTCCCGACCGATCGGAGCCAGACACTGTCTTTCTTCGTCCTTCTGATCATCATCCTTACTGCTCTGTACATCTGAACTCTTACGACTTGCGATCCTGGACTTTTAAGAATCCTCGAAGATTCGCACTTGTTCACCAAGGTGGAAAAAACTCAGATCTCCTGGTAGATAATAGCCTGCTTGATTTCTGGACGCAGACCGGCCTCAAACTTTACGCACTTGGAGCGGTCGTCCGACATATACTGGTACAATGTGTAGTAATGACCGAGCTCCTCAAACTTAGCCGTATACTCTCCTACTGACATGTTGCCCTGCTTCAGCGTCAGAAACTCCATCTCAATTTTGTCCTTGATGTCCGCCGGAAAGTACTTCTCGAGAAACCTGTCCTTAAGTACTGTCCATGTGATCATAGTACCTTCTTCCTTGATATGTTGACGACGGTTCTTCCACCAATGTTCAGCCTCCTCTGTCATTATAAAGGTCCCAAAGATGACCTTCTGTTGTTCGTTGCATCCCATAGCTCGGAATATCTTCTCAGTCTCCCTCGGCCACAATAAAGCTCCCTCTGGGTCGTAAGCTCCCTTAAAAGATGGCGGGTTGTTTCGCTGGAACTTGCCCAATCTCTGAAACTCAGCTGGTCCATCATTGTTGTTGTTCTGGTTTTGTCCTATGGCGTTTGCGAGCAGTGCCAAAGCATCGGCGATCGCTTGGTCGTTCTTACCTCTTCCTGCCATTGGTTCCTGCATTTACCCGAGACAACAGTTAAACACAGGGAACCAAGGAAGAAGGTCTAACAGTTCTTAATACTAGAGCATCATTATCTATAACAAGTATAGATAGTTCAAACAAAACACACAGAAGAACCGCAATAGACTCATACCACGTCCGGGTAGGGCCGAACTGCTCTGATACCACTAAATGTGACACCCTCTACCCTACATGCATTCAAAAGCGATAACACATATATAAAAGAGAGAGAACACATGCAAATATATATAATTATCAAAACCGGGCAAATACTGCCTCATTGTAAAATAACGCGGAAATAACCAAAACATTTTTATTGAGACGCCCCGACGTCCCATTAAAGAAAACCCAAAATATTAAGACCTAATTTCTTTATTATCGTTAAGCGGATATATTAAAAACGGCGGAAAATTAAAACTTAAAATATAAAACAGTAAACATACATGCAGAAACATAACCATATATATATACATCATATCCTAATACAATACGGTAGAGGGAATACCATCAGTGGGATCCCAATAGGTACAAACTGGTGACATCAGTAAAATACATCAAAGAACAAAGGAAAGATGCCTCCCCGATTCTCTCCACACCCAGTCCCCTCTCAAAATACAGCAAAATCCTTACTCACTCCTAACTAACGGCACTAGCCCAAGCCATCATATGCTACCACCCTTGCCAGCATCCCGTGGTCCGGCAGGTCCAGATACTCCTCCGCTCCCACAGGAAGAGCTCCGATCCCACTGCCTCTGGAACATCTGTCTGTATGGCCGATTATCTCTGGGATGCAGCCATCTGGAAGACACCCAAGAAGACTCTGAAACAGTGGCCCGGACCTCTAGAGGTGCTGGTACCTCTGGAAGGGGCAACAGGTCCTGGGCTGGAGCAATCGGGCCATCCTCCTGCATGGGTGCCAACTCTGGCTCTGGTACTGGTGCGGGTGCAGGTGTCGGTGCAAGCCCTGGTACAAGTACATCGAAGGGTACCATGAAGGGGACGGGATCCATGCCTGGCATCAGCAGCATCGGTGGTATATGTCCATCAGGCTGTCCTAACGGGAAGGGAAAGGTCATGCCAAAACGGAACGTGCCGACAAAACCAATGGGAGCTCCCAGCCCCAGTCCTGAAGTGATGGACATCGGACCCGTATATACAGCAAAACGGGTGACTGGGTCCACTAGCCACCCATTTGGATCAACGTACTCCACCTCAAAGGTCCCCGAGAGGGGAAACCCTGGATCCTGGATCATCCATGGATGGTCCCAGTGCTCCATCTGTACTAGCTGGGTCTGAGGTACAAGATATATATATGCACAAAACACACAACACAAGAAAAGGGATAAAAAGTAATATAATGTCAAACGTGGAAAAGGTTTAGCAACATTTAATTCTATAACAGCACACTAAACACCCGTCTCCAAGAATTATATATATATATATATATATATATATATATATATATATATATAACACAAATCATCCCCAATCCACGTCTAAGATGTTTCATCATCAGGTATCCGCCATATCCGGATATCCAACAATGACACGTCCCAGAGGCCCCGACGCACACCCTCGTCTGCGGATGGAGGATACCCATGCAAAGCAATGGCACTATAGCTACACAATTTGGTGCACACCTCTGAACCACGGCCAGGGTGCTCATGCAAAGCATGAACTATAGTTGCAACTAAATTGAAATAATGTCCGGGACGGTCCGTTGTTAGCCTAACCCAGGGAATTCTCCTTCCAAGGACTAGGCCCCAAAGACCATGTTTCAGGTCCACCATACCATGTTTCAGGTCACCCCCTAGTGCCCTAACCGCTCATCATAATCTCATAGATAAGCTCAATAATAATCTCATGTCATCAATCTCATCATCATCATATCACAGTAACTATCTCGGTTAGGCACTGCTAGTACATATAGTATGAATTCCCCAATACATCATCATATCTCAACATAACTTATCCCTTACTCAACCTCTAAGCATAATCATAACACTCATCACAACATACCATCATATCATCAAAATCATCATCAATACCATCATGT
Organism: Sophora flavescens; assembly: GCA_030762895.1. NCBI lineage: Eukaryota > Viridiplantae > Streptophyta > Magnoliopsida > Fabales > Fabaceae > Sophora > Sophora flavescens. Next base: position 83,451,184 of record CM061068.1, read on the forward strand.
CATGAAATCATCATTTCATTCATATCATCATTTCCAAAATAATCATCATTACCAATAATAATAAATAATAATAATAATATAACATGTTCATAACATAATTACATACTCGTAACATCATCATCCATCAATTACCAATATCATACCAACCAGTCAAATCAGTCAAAGCAGACAATCATTATATAGTAAAATAATATATTTTAGACGTAACGGCGATAAACGCACAATTTCCATATCATCATTGGTACCACTAGGTAGTCCCCAACGTGATATGGATATTGTCTGTTACTGGCTCTCATTTTAGGGTTTTGGTCGCCCTACGCCATTATCGAATTAAATGTAATTGCACCGTTTCCGACGTTAAATGGTTTCATTCCCCCACCTGAAGAACGTACGACCTCGGAAACACTACGAGATCACTCCTACTCAACTCCTTTCGAATCTGCCTCACACCGAACGACATCCTCGAATCTCCGATATCCCACCTAAACACATTTTGAAAGACACAAAATAAGAAACTGAAAAATCTGCAGTAAACAATACAAGATCCACCACTGTTTTGGCTATATATATCACAATCTAGACCTTTTTTAAAAAACTTTGACCATTGAGAATAAAGAACTACCTTTCCTTTACCTTCTCCAAAAATTTCATCTCGATCCAACGGTGAACGAGCCTAAGATGAACCTTCCAAGGTGACTGGTCAGGAGCAACATGGGTTGAGTTTCTCTCCCTCTTCTAAGCTAAATAACTCACACTCTGGGGATTACTCAGAAGTTTCAACCGTTGGATATGAAATAATATCAACCTAGAACCTCTCTATGAAATTGTAACACGATCTAACGATGGAAGAAGGTGTTGTGAGGGATTTAGAGAGGCTGCTCAACTTCAAACTTGAAGCTCTCAACAATGGAAGGTTTGGGTTTTGGTATCTCTCCTCCTATTTTATCTATTTCTATCACTAGTTTTCTCTCGTCCTTTCTCTATATCTTTTCCTCTCTATCTATATTTGGTTCTTCTCTGTATTTTCCATCTGAAGAGGTTCAAATGAGGTGTTGAACCTCTTTTATTTTTTTTCCAAGGCTGATCACGGGCGCTCAGTGCCATTCACCAGCGCCCAGCGTTGGGCATGGAACCGAGGGCCTTTCATGTGTGACACGTGTCAGTGCTGATCAGTGGCTGGGCGCTCAGCGCCACCCTCCAGCGCTCAGTGCTGGCCTTCTGGCAGCCACACAGATTTCGTGCGTTTATTCGCTTTCTGTCCCGTTGGACGAGATTGTGAGCTATGCTTATTGCTGCTTTGTTGTCACAGTACAGCTTCAATGGAAGATCAACCTTCATCTTGAGTTCCTCCAAAACTCTATAGATCCACAACTCTTCACAAATTCATTAGGCCATTGCTCTAAATTCAGCCTCAGCACTACTTCTAGCAACCACACCTTGTTTCTTGCTTCTCCAAGTTACTAGATTTCCCCCACACATAGGTACAATATCCCGAAGTTGATTTTCTGTAGGTGACTGATCCTGCACAATCTGCATCTGTAAATATTTCAACATTCCTCTCAGTAAAGAATTTTTGTAACAATGGATGCCACTTTCTTTGAAAAACAACCTTTTTTTAAGGACATTCATCTTCAGGGGGGAATTCACATGAAGATTCTTTTGAAACCATTATTTTATCTGAAAATTCACACAATTCTGAGACTTATACTACTGCACCAATAGCAAATGACCAAGATTCGTTATCTGGATCTACTCCCATCATGAGTAAGGCTCCTGTGGAATATGGGTCTACATCTCTAAATCAAAACTCTGACAAACAATCCTTGGAAATTGATAATAATGATGAACTAATCGAAACGCCACAACATGATGATTCTTGTGAAGAAGAAATTGACAGGTTCAAGGATGGTGACCGAAGGTGTGGAAAGTTCTTTGTTTCAAAAATCCATAAGAAAAGGAATGAAGAATCAACTCTCCAGCACAGTCATGAATCCGAACTGAGGGAAAATCCAATCAGTCAACCTGATACAGGCAACTCACCGTCTGAACCTAATTGTCACAATGAATTAGTTGAGGTAGACATCCCTATAGCGCTTAGAAAAGGTATTAGATCTTGTACTACGCATCCTTGGTCTAAATTTATGTCATATTCAAATTTGTCTTCCTTTTTTGCTGTATTTACCTCACAGTTGTCTAGTACATAAGTTCCAAAAAATTTACAGGAAGCTCTAAAAATTCCAAAGTGGAAGGAAGCTGTTCTTGAGGAGATGAGAGCTCTTGAGAATAACAACACTTGGAGTGTTATGACCTTACCAGATGGGAAAAACACAATGGGTTGCAAATGGGTCTTCACTGTGAAGTATAATTCAGATGGATCCGTAGAAAGGTACAAGGCCCGCTTGGTGGCCAAGGGATTCATTCAAACTCATGGCATAGACTACTCGAAAACTTTTACTCCTGTGGCAAAATTGAACACTGTCGGATTATCTTATCCCTTGCTGCCAACTTAGATTGGTCTTTGCACCAACTGGATGTGAAGAATGCATTCCTCAATGGTGACCTAGAAGAAGAGGTATACATGGATGAGCCTCCTTGATTTGAAGAAAAATTTGGGTCAAATATGTGTAAATTAAAGAAGTCACTCTATGGGCTCAAACAATCCCCGAGAGCATGGTTCGAAAGATTCACCCAGTCCATAAAGAAACATGGATACAGTCAAGGACAAGCTGATCACACTCTATTCACAAAATTTTCTTCTGATGGGAAGATTGCTACACTAATTGTCTATGTTGATGACATTGCTCTTACTGGGAATAATGTAATAGAGATGGGAAGACTGAAGAAAAATTTGGCAGCAGAATTTGAGATCAAGGATTTGGGAGCATTGAGATATTTTCTTGGCATGGAGGTTGCTCGATCCAAAAAGGGAATTGTGGTTTCCCGACGAAAGTACATTATGGACCTTTTAAAGGAAATTGGAATGAGTGATTGCAGACCAGTCGATACCCCCATGGACCCAAATGTGAAACTTTGGGAGAAAGGCGATGTCCCTGTTGATATTGGGAGATATCATAGATTAGTTGGCAAGTTAATCTACTTGTCTCATACTAGAGCTGATATTGCCTTTTTTGTGAGTGTTGTAAGCCAGTCTATGCACTCCCCATATGAAGAACATCTTGAGGCAGTCTACAGAATTTTGAGCACTTGATAAGCAAGTTGGGCATGATAGATATCTATGCACCAACTTGAAGGGGGGGGGGGGGGGGGGGGGGGGTGGAGAACCAGGAAAATATCCCTGATTTTATCCTCTTTGGGTCTATTTGATTTTGGATCAAAACACTTGTACCCTTTCTAGGTTGGAAAGTATCCAATAAAAACACATTTTATAGCACTTGGTACTAGCTTCCCAAGGTGCTTATGTTTATGAACAAATAGAGTAGAACCAAATATCTTCAAAGGTAAATTGGCTGAAAGACGAGCCATAGGAAAACACTCTTTAAAAATATGAAGGGGAGTTTGAAATTGTAAAACTTTGGACGGCATACGATTAATCAAATATGCTGCAGTTAAAACGGCTTCACCCACAAGTATTTTGGAACTTTTGTTTCGAAGAGTAAGGCTCTAGCAACCTCTAGGATATGCCTATTCTTTATCTCCGCAAGGGAAGGGAAGGGAACCTTACCTCTAAACCGAAACAGATCAAACAAGCTTCCCAACCGGCTTCCAAAACTCCACTATAGCAATGGATGAAGAGGAAATAGGGAAAGAGGCACACTAGGTCGCAACAGTGGCTGCTGTATCTAACAAAATAGAGTTTCATGTTAACCCTCGGGTTCCGTGCCAAACTTATATAGGCTGGACCTGAGCACGGTCGTGCTGGACTTAGCGTCAGCGAAACGCGGTCAGCACATTGAGCACGGGTGTGCTCAACTTAAAAACTAAAAGACGCTTCAGCCTTTTAAGCACGGGCGTGCTGGCTAATGAGCACGGGCATGCTCATGCACCAGAAAGGGACTTTTAAGCCAAAAAACATAAGTGCTGGTATAACCGTTCCGGAATGAAATCCTCGGAATACAACTGAACTAACTAAAACATAAGGAAAAGTCCTAACTATGAGTGGTGGCTTGTTGTGACGCCAGCAAGTGTACCGGGTCGTCGCAAGTAATAAAACATGGTAAGAGTCTACCGAGGTCGAACACAAGGATTGGGTTACCAATTCTACTAATTTCGCGAGAAATCCTATAAGTTGGTTAAGTAGAGAAAGTGGTTGGAGAGAAACTTGGATCACAATTCAAATTAACAATCGAATCAATTAAAGATATGGTGATGAAATCTGGAATTAAAAGCATCTAAGGTTTCGAATCCACCTACCCAATCATGCAAAGTACCCAAGTGATATTGATCTCCTCCCTAGGTTCAATTTTAATGTCAACGGGACCCCTAAATTCTCCTATATCCACTGTCGCGCTCAATAGGACGTATTCGATGATTTGAGTTAATTACTTACTATGTCTCTTAACCCTAATATCGAATTCTATTAATTCTTGTTCCCTAAGAGTTGCATCGATCTCCTATTCACTCTCGTGCAACACTCGATTGATGTTCCCAATTCAAGTTCTAAAACGCGAATCGCCTCTCGGCCTCAACACGTATAACTAATCGATCACGCTAGCATATAATCGACACAATGAAAACAGAATTGGAAAACAATAATTGAATTAAAGGAGAGAGAGTTACATTACATGAACACTATGCCGCCATGGGTGGCTTCATCGATCCCTTAGACAAGAGGATTAGTTCCTCATGTCCGTAACAACGACACACGTACAATCGGAAATTATCCTAAGACTAAGAATCAAGAGAAGAGAAAAGGAGACGCAGCCCCAGAATAAGGATTACAAAAGATCTCCAATCAGTTCTGATCAAAAAGTCCTCTTTTTCTGTTCTGATATGCTCTATTTATAAGGAGGCCACGCGTCACGGCCGTGATAGCCATCACGGCCAGGCCGTGACGGCTTCATTTACAGCGCACTTCTGGAATTTGAACTCTCGCGACGCGAAGGATGTCTCGCGACGCGAGTCTTCTTGTCACGGCCCGTGATGTGAATCACGGCCAAGCCGTGATGTTCTCTGCATTGTGTGGATTTTGGGTAACGGCCGTGATACACATCACGGCTAGGCCGTGATGGTCTCTGACTTGTGTGGCTTTTAGGTCACGGCCGTGATATACATCACGGCTAGGCCGTGATGGTCTCTGACTCTGGTGCTTTTCTGGAGTTCACACACTCGCGACGCGAAGGACGTCTCCCGACGCGAACCTTCCTTTCACGCCCCGTGATGTGAATCACGGCTAGGCCGTGATGGTCTCTGTCTTCCCGGGTCTTCAAACTCTCGCGGGGCGAGAATCTCCAGAATGGCAATCTCCACTATTTCTTGGCTTTCCTTAATTCTTAGAGCTTCACTTATGGACCTGAAAACAACACAAGCAACCACAAGCGTAATTCTATTCAAAAGAAGCTAAAAACTACACAAAAGACGCAAAACGAGTCAAAGTCCAACTTAGGAACAAAACAAGGCAAATTTGGGCGAAAACGAGAGTGAACTCGACTAGTTGGCACATAAACCCTAGTTTATCTAGTCATAAAACTAGATAAGCCAGAGGCTTATCAAAACACCCCAAACTTAAACCTTGCTTGTCCCCAAGCAAGCTTAAAACTCAAAAACGACTCAAGACTTGGCAAGCCTAAAGATCTAATCAATTTCGCACAAATTTCATGCGACTTTACAAAACAGTTTTTCTTCTTTGATTCCCCCCCTTTTTTCATCAATGTAATCCCCACATTCATCTACCTTAAACAATTGAGAATTTATCATTCATGCCATCTTTACTCTAAGTTGAGGCTCGAAGATACACACAAAGGAAGATCACCTATTTCAAACAATTGCCTTCCTCACAAGGGCATTTAGTATTTCACTCATTCGCTCAAGTTTGTCTAGGCTATCAACTTTTCACTCACTTTCACATTCTAAGAGCACTTCCCATGAATTTGATTTTCATCTCAAACATAGTTCCCACGAAAACATGCATGCAACATCAATAGGTCTTTCAACGGTTGTAATGGGGCCTGGCTAAGGGTAGGATAATCAAAGGATAGAGGCTAAGTCCCTAGGATCAATGAGAGCATGAAACTAATATCACAACAATTGAATTCACTCTCATATTATTCTCTTCTTTGCAGTTGGTGGCTACATACCTCTTCCTTTTTATATTTATTTTTCTTTGCCCTTTTTGGCACATATTCAATGCTTTTTATCACCCATATTTTTTTTCTTTCACGCCTTCGGCCCTTACTTCCGTTTTTCTTTTTCTCAATTATGATTCATGAACTTGTAGCCACCCCAAACTTAGTTCCACAACAACACTCACAAAGCTAAAATTCCATACTCTCCTAAATCCTAGGATAGGGGAAATCATGGTTTTTCTGAGTTGATGGCTTGTGATGTAAGGTCATCAAGAACAATAGGCTTTAAGGCTCAATTTGGCTAACTAGGGATCATTCATCAAGGTTGGTTCAATTTATGGCCAAGTAGTTAATTCAAAGAAAATTGCCTAAATCATTTGATGCAACATATAAACATGCAAACCATATAGAGATTCAAGCAAATTCGGGAAAGTGCAACTTACAGTGATTCACACATTCAAAAACAGAGTTGGAGGCTCAAATCCTCACCTGGACATTTTGCAAATTGTTTGACCGAGATACGATTCCTAGTGTGTGCACCCCCTCACCCCAAACTTATCATAAATCAAGCAATCATAATAAATCTCAAAGTTCAATTTTCAATTTTTAAGTGGGGATCAACTTTTCTATTATTAGAACCTAGGGGGAAATCATCAATGGTCAATACAATTCATGCAATCCATCTATGCTCCAATTAATCAAAATCCCAAAAAAACTTGTCGACACATCATTCATACAACAACTCTTGATCTTCTCAAATTATTCAAGAGTGACAAACAAAAACATAAACAAAAATCAAAAACAGAACAAAAGTTAGGAGAAGAGAGATACCTAGCTTGGGTTGCCTCCCAAGTAGAGCTTGTTTAACGTCCCGAGCCTGACTCAAGTCGCCCCTAAGGGTTAATCCGGAGGAAGATCCTGTTTGCCATGCCATTCCTTGGCCCGTTCTTTGTAGGTTTGTGCCCTTTTATATGCTCGCATGCGGTTCCCGGACAGCTCATTTAAGTTCAGGACCCTTCTATAATCAGCACGAACTCTCCACTCCGTGGTGATCCTTTTTGGGATCAACTTGTTGTCTTTATTGACCACCACGGTTGTACTACCTTTCAACCTTGGTGCTTTACCCTTCTTTTTCATTCCTTTGCTGCTGAGTTCTTTCCTTGCACATTCTTCCCTTGGGAGACTCGGTATGGGTTCCATGTCTCGTAGCCACTCAAGGTAGACTTCATCCCCCGAAGGGCCTTTTTCCTCACTGTCTTCCTCATGAGATTCTACCGATACTGTTGCAAGTGAAGGATCATGGTCTTCTCGAGTTGCCTTTACCTTTTCAGTTGGGTCCACCACATCCACTCGATACACAGCTGACTTCTCTTCCGGGTGCTTAATCGCTTCAAAGACATTGAAGACCACCTCATCATCATTCACCCTTAAGGTGAGTTTCCCTTTCCGCACATCTATAAAGGCACCCCCGGTGGCCAAGAAGGGCCTACCCAATATGAGAGGGATCTCAGCGTCTTCTTCCATATCGAGCACCACAAAGTCCACTGGGAATATGAACTTGTCAACTTTCACGAGCAAGTTTTCGACTACTCCATAGGGATATTTGATAGAACGATCGGCCAGTTGGAGTGGCATTCGCGTATCCTTTACTTCTTTGATCCCTAGCCTCTTCATCATCGAGAGGGGTATCAAGTTGATGCTTGCCCCTAGATCACATAATGCCTTTCCGAAGGTCATTCCCCCAATGGTGCAGGGTATCGAGAAGGAACCGGGATCCTTCAACTTCGGAGGCAGTTTCCGTTGAAGAATGGTACTACACTCCTCGGTCAAAGCAACCGTTTCTTCATCCACAATCCTCCGCTTCTTAGTGAGAAGTTCCTTCATAAACCGAGCATATGATGGCATTTGTTCCAAGGCTTCCACAAATGGAATGTTAATCTGAAGTTTTCGGAAGACATCAAGGAACTTATTGAATTGCTTATCCTGTTGAGGCTTCTTCAATCTTTCAGGATACGGTACCTTCATGTAAGGTGGGAGGTCTTGGGGTTCAACCCACTTCTTCTTTCGGAACTCCTCATCCACAAGTTTCAGCCTTCCCCCTTGCTCCGGTGCCTTGTCACTTGCCAACCCTTCTTTCTCTGGTTGCTCTTCCTCATTGGGTAGTTGTTCCGGGGCCTTGTCATCCTGAGAACTAGTTGCACCCCTGTTAGGTTCCAACACCCTTCCGCTTCTAGTAGATATGACGTTGCATTGTCCCTTGGGGTTGTTCTCGGTATTACCTGGGAAAGTGCCTGGGAGACGCTCATTTAATTGCTTCGCGAGCTGCGCTATTTGCGTCTCAAGATTCTGAATTGTCGACCCTGTATGAGCTGCCCACTTGTTAATGGCAGTATTTGTGTCGATTGACAACTTCTCCATTGCTGTATTCATCTTCTCAAAAGATGTGCCTGTAAAGGTTGACAACTTCTCAAAAGCCATCTCCCAAGGTTGTCTTCCACTATCTGTCGATTTGCAAATCGATTAGGCCCCTAAGAGCTCACTTGAGTATTGCGCTGCTGAATTCCAATGTTTGGTCTCAGACCCTGTTGAGGTTGTTGCCAATTCTGTTGAGGGTGTTGTTGACTGGCTAGACCACCATTAACATCACTCCAAGAAAATCCCGGATGGTCTCTTCTCATGTAGCCCCTATTCTGATTCTGATTGTTCCTCTGATAGTTATTCTGGGGCACAGTGTCATAGAAGATGTGGCATGAGTCCACATGTTCCTGAGAGAAATTTAGCGGGTAAATCTGAGTGTCATGATCTCCATTACAATTTGCACAACCCGGAGGCATTCCCTCGTGTATCGCATTAACCCTCTTGTTCCCAGACAAAGCCTCATTCTGCATCTTCAAAAGTCTGTTTTGCTCTAAAATGGCTTCCATTGTCCCAGAACTGATTCCACTCGAGGTCTCCCTACCACGGTTGTAATCATTATATGACATCTTCTCTAACAATGTCCATCCATCCTCCGCTGATAAATAAGAGAAAGAACCGCCAGCTGCGGCATCACAGTTCATCTGATAGCGTCCCCTCAACCCATTAAAGAAATGCTGAACTTTGGAAACCGGGTCAAAGAATGCTGAGGGACATCTTCTCAATAAGCCATTGTACCTCTCCCAAGCTTCATTATATGTTTCATCCTCCGTTTGCCTGAATGAAGTGACGGCTATTCTTGCTTGTGCTGCCTTCTGAAGAGGAAAGTATTTGGTTAGGAACTTCTGTGCCATTTGCTCCCAAGTTCTGATGCTGTTCCTATCCAAACTGTCAACCCAATCGCGAGCGACATCCCTAAGAGAAAGAGGGAAAAGCCGCAAGTGAAACTCATCCTGAGAGACTCCCCTGGTCTTCTGCAAGTCACAAGCTTCAAGGAAGCGAGTGATGTGTCTATGAGGGTCCTGTTTGCCACTCCCATCAAACTGATTCTCCCGGATCTGGAATGTGACACATGCTTCAACTCTGAAGGAGTCCGTGTTCAGGTTGCCCCTCACAATAGAAGAGTCACAATCTCCCAAGCTTGGTAGATCGTACTCAAAGAGAGGCTTGTAACGAGGAGAAGGAGGAGGAGGATTTTCTTCAGCCATGCCCTCTATTTTAATTGCTTCCAACCTCTTCCTTTCTCTGGCCTCTTTTCTTAATTGCCTCTCGGTCCTGGTGATCTCTGAATCGAATAGCAAGTCCTCTTGTAGAAGAGTACCTCGCATACAAAAACAGGCAAAGACCAAGTGGAATCAAAGAAACAGAGAAAAATAATGGCAATTAAATAAAAGAAAATAAAACTAAAAATCAGCTTAACCAAACAGCCGAATTTCCTAAAAATTAGGAAAATTGGTTGTGCCAATCCCCGGCAACGGCGCCAAAAACTTGTTGTGACGCCGGCAAGTGTACCGGGTCGTCGCAAGTAATAAAACATGGTAAGAGTCTACCGAGGTCGAACACAAGGATTGGATTACCAATTCTACTAATTTCACGAGAAATCCTATAAGTTGGTTAAGTAGAGAAAGTGGTTGGAGAGAAACTTGGATCACAATTCAAATTAACAATCGAATCAATTAAAGATATGGTGATGAAATCTGGAATTAAAAGCATCTAAGGTTTCGAATCCACCTACCCAATCATGCAAAGTACCCAAGTGATATGGATCTCCTCCCTAGGTTCAATTTTAATGTCAACGGGACCCCTAAATTCTCCTATATCCACTGTCGCGCTCAATAGGACGTATTCGATGATTTGAGTTAATTACTTACTATGTCTCTTAACCCTAATATCGAATTCTATTAATTCTTGTTCCCTAAGAGTTGCATCGATCTCCTATTCACTCTCGTGCAACACTCGATCGATGTTCCCAATTCAAGTTCTAAAACGCGAATCGCCTCTCGGCCTCAACACGTATAACTAGTCGATCACGCTAGCATATAATCGACACAATGAAAACAGAATTGGAAAACAATAATTGAATTAAAGGAGAGAGAGTTACATTACATGAACACTATGCCGCCATGGGTGGCTTCATCGATCCCTTAGACAAGAGGATTAGTTCATCATGTCCGTAACAACGACACACGTACAATCAGAAATCATCCTAAGACTAAGAATCAAGAGAAGAGAAAAGGAGACGCAGCCCCAGAATAAGGATTACAAAAGATCTCCAATCAGTTCTGATCAAAAAGTCCTCTTTTTCTGTTTTGATCTGCTCTATTTATAAGGAGACCACGCGTCACGGCCGTGATAGCCATCACGGCCAGGCCGTGACGGCTTCTGTTTCTGGCGCACTTCTGGAATTTGAACTCTCGCGACGCGAAGGATGTCTCGCAACGCGAGTCTTCTTGTCACAGCCCGTGATGTGAATCACGGCCAAGCCGTGATGTTCTCTGCATTGTGTGGATTTTGGGTAACGGCCGTGATACACATCACGGCTAGGCCGTGATGATCTCTGACTTGTGTGGCTTTTAGGTCATGGCCGTGATATACATCACGGCTAGGCCGTGATGGTCTCTGACTCTGGTGTTTTTCTGGAGTTCACACACTCGTGACGCGAAGGACGTCTCGCGACGCGAACCTTCCTTTCACGGCCCGTGATGTGAATCACGGCTAGGCAATGATGGTCTCTGTCTTCCCGGGTCTTCAAACTCTCGCGGGGCGAGAATCTCCAGAATGGCAATGTCCACTATTTCTTGGCTTTCCTTAATTCTTAGAGCTTCACTTATGGACCTGAAAACAACACAAGCAACCACAAGCGTAATTCTATTCAAAAGAAGCTAAAAACTACACAAAAGACGCAAAACGAGTCAAAGTCCAACTTAGGAACAAAACAAGGCAAATTTGGGCGAAAACGAGAGTGAACTCGACTAGTTGGCACATAAACCCTAGTTTATCTAGTCATAAAACTAGATAAGCCAGAGGCTTATCATGGCTCTTCAGAGTCACTCCTCTCCTGACTGCTTGCCATTCTCTGCAAGGTGCCAATCTGGCCAAACAAACAAACAAACAAAGAGGGGAGTAAGAATCATGTAAACATATACGGCATGGAGATAGGAAGCAAGTAAACAAACAAGCATGGCAACATCATAGCATGCATCAATATATAACATCATACATCGACATCATTAAAACAAGCATGCTATGCGGTGCAATGCAACACTACTCCGCTACTCCATTATGCATGTGGATTCAAACTAACTAAGGATGAATGAATTCGGAGTTAAATATCCACATTGAGAATCTACTCAACGCCGTAGAATCTACTCCTTGGATAGCCAACGCATCAAACCAACGAAAGCCTCGTCACGGGGGCGCACGGTCACCAAACCTTGGGTAACCTACCGTGGATGACCAGATCGCCGTACTCTAGGGCGACCTCCCCTATGTCGAACATCCACCAACAACAACATCTCCAATGATTCATGCAGCATACAACAAACAACGGGCAACCGCCACCTCCTTTGCTTTGACGGAATCGACCACAGCGGAATCTACCGCAACACTTAAACCTTTTGCGGAATCAACTGCAACACCTTAGACCCAACCGGGTCAAGGCCCCCTTGGAGAAAACTCTCGATCACCAAGGTACAACATCAACAGCACCTTAGACCCAAACCACGGGGTCAAGGTTCCCTTGGCCAAAAGCACCAAGGTACAACTCATCAACATGCGGTAACCCAACGGTTACCGACTTAACCATCTTAATTAGTCTTTAATTAAGTGATCTAACCTACATCATTGATTAACTATGTCATCATCATTGTTGGGGGAGATTGGGGTTAAAAACCCATGTTGAAGTCCTTAATCTCAGATTCTGTCTAGAGGGGTGAGCACGATCGTGCTTAACCCCAGCACGGGCGTGCTGCCACTTAAGCTCGTGCTTCCTTTTGATCAAGGTCGTGCTCAGCTGCACAGGCGTGCTCCTCTGCTGTACGACCGTGCTGAATGCACGACCATTTTACAGAATTCAAACTGGGAGCACGGGTGTGCTCCCTGTTCAGCACGGTCGTGCTCAATGCATGACAATACTGTTTTGGGTAGAGTTCAACATCAATTTTAGTCGATTAAATTTAGGGATTAATTCTATTAATCCTAAGCCAGTAACAACATATTCTAGGACTAAACGTCATTATCAACATAGTAACAACACTATCATCACAATCATGGTATCAACCATTCAACCAACAACATTATGCCAATAGCAACCATCAACATATCATCATGTTCATATAACCAACATAAACATCAAGAAAGTAGTATGAACATAGGCATATAAACATCATATTAACAACCAAGATCATGTTATCATAATCAAAAAAACCATCATATTAATCATATACACATCCACAACAAACCGGGGTCATGGGAACCCCTTTTACCTTACACTACCCCCAATGCCTATGATAGACACTACCCTTCTCCCCATACCTGGATTGAAGATCGCTCCAACGTAAGCTCCAAACAACAAACTGCCCTCGGTTCCCAAAGCTGCTCTACACAAACTGAACCTTAGCCAAACAAAACATAAACCCATTAGTTTCCCATTCAAAAATTATGAAAGGAAACCACAAGGGAAGGGAACCTTACCTCTAAACTGAAACAAATCAAACAAGCTTCCCAACCGGCTTCCAAAACTCCGCTATAGCAATGGATGAAGAAGAAATAGGGAAGGAGGCACACTAGGTTGTAACAGTGGCTGCTGTAACCAACAAAATAGGGTTTCACTTTAACCCTCGGGTTCCGTGACAAACTTATATAGGCTGGACCTGAGCACGGTCGTGCTCTCCCTTGAGCACGATCGTGCTGGACTTAGCATCAGCAAAACACGGTCCGCACATTGAGCACGGGCGTGCTCAACTTAAAAATTGAACCATGCTTCAGTCTTTTAAGCATTGGCGTGTTGGCTAATGAGCACGGGCATGCTCATGCACCAGAAAGGGACTTTTAAGCCAAAAATCCCACTAAGCCCTTAGCCAACTATTTTAACTTAACAAAACTAACTTAAACAACCAAACAAGCTTATAAAAGCGCTTAACAAAAAAGCAGGGTGTTATACCAAGCCTAGATACTCATACTATTCCTTCTCCCCATACCTGGTATGAAGATTCCCAAACGATAATGTTGGTAAACTAGACACGTTCCCTCGAGCGGCTCGACGAGTTCCCCAAGCCTTGGCCAAACAAGAAGAAGACAACCAATTAGTCTCTAGATCTAATAAATAGAAAAGAGACTAAGAGAGAGGGAAGACAACATTACCTCAAACTATACTATCGTGCTACTTCTCTCCCACAACTAGAGCAAGAACACCAAGAACTTCAAGGGGTTCAAGGGGAGGGAAGGGAAGAGGTTTCTGTGGCACTAGGATTTCCCAAAGTACCAAAAAGAGGGTTTGTGTGGAAACCCTCATGGAACTGCTCTATTTATAGAGTTTGAGACCTGAGCACGGTCTTGCTCCCTGTTGAGCACGTGGCGCTCAAATATTGTACTGCAATACCATGTAAACGATCGAATTGGCCAAGATACATAATATAAGACTTGTAGATAATTCTCTTAGCTTTCCAACGCCACAAATATCACCTCGATCGAACATCTAGAACTCAAGATATGGCCAAAACGATGAACCAGGTTACTTGGACTCTAAAATGATTGAACCTTTCTAAGGCTAAACTTCCCCAAACATGAACTTAGGCATCAAACACAAACATAACAAGCATAAACAAACATATATATAACATATATGAAAGCACTAAGCTTATTTACGAAAAACGGGGAGTTACACGGCCAACACAATTTTTTTGGCTAGGAAATTTATTTGATTTCAATATCTTGGATTTAGTAAGTAGAAGTACTAGAGAGATTAAATCAAGTGTCACGTGACAAAAATTTGAAACAAACTCATCCAATCCATCTAGGACTCGATTCGGCCATCATAAGAAAAATAGGGAGGAAATTGCTTTTGCTTCCATGTTTTTGGATAATCAATATAGGAGTCATAGAGAGTTCATAGAAATTGGTTTCACATTAAAAGGATTTTTCCTTGATTTTCTAGAATTTTTTGAAGAAAATCCCAAGAAATTGTAACATGGTGTTCTTGACATGAATCTCCTGAAATAAATGAAGAAGACATCGGTGATCATGATAGATGAGGGTTTACCTCTTGGATGATGAAGGAATGAAGAAAGTCAAGGTTCTTCAAGAATCAACAATGGAGTTTCTATGTTTTTTGGAGAGAAAATGCAAGAGATGAAGTTGTAAAATGAGCAAAATGACTAAGTGTGGTTGAAAGGGGGGAGTCGTGTGGGTGAGGGGTATTTTGGTCAAAAATGACTTAGGGACAAGCTTGTAATTTCACTTAAAGACTAAGGGTAAAATGGTCTTTTCACCCCTAAAAATCTAGATATTTTAAGGCTCATTATGACTTGGATAGGGTTACATTTATTGCTTGTCATGTCAGTCACTTCAGTCACCTCAGCTCTGTATCCGGCTCCGTCGTTTACCCGACTTAGTTTTACGCGCGTTTATTTTGAAGATTTCACCCGTATAAAATATAATATTTTATTTTCAAGCAAAAATTTTCAAAAAAACCAATATCGTTTCAAATATGCTATAAACCTAAACCGTTTCGTTCACGAGTCAAAATTAGGTTTTTGATCATAAAATCTTACTGTCAGTGAAAGAGCAGACCGGTTTTCGTCTGAATTCACAACCCAAAATTTAATCGTAACTTTCTACTATCAAGTAGAGTCTAAATATGATTTTATTTTACCCAAAATCATTTTCTAGGTTTCGGATAAAAATACTCACACACACACACACACACACACACACACACACAGATATATATATATATAGATATATAGATATATATATATATATATATATATATATATATATATATCGATATTGAGAAACGGTAAAAACTGGGGTGTTACAATAATAACATATTCAAATAAACATAATAACTATAGTTAACATGTTAATCCAAACAGCACACAACAAGCAACTCAAATATGATAAAATCAGACAACCTCGAGTATCATAAAATTAACCTAACGGCGATAAACCTACAATCTCCATATCATCATTGGTACCACTAAATAGTCGCCAATGTGATACTGACATTGTCAATTATTCTCCCACTAGTAGGGTTTAGGTTGCCTTACGCCATTATCGAATAAAATGCTACTTAGCCATTTCCGACGTTAGATGGCTTCTTTCCCTCACCTAAGGTGAGTATTGTAACACCTCCTTGGGCATTACCTTATGAATACGTGCGGAAATAAATTAAAAAGAAATTTGCCGGTTACTTTAGGAAATTTATTTACTTTAGGTCATAAAAACTTGGGTATAAAAAAAAATCTTTCGGTATACTTCAAAAAATGATGCGCACATCACAATAGTAAAAACTATATTATACTCGTCAACACACTTAGACTGATTTTATTCATACTCAAAATTTTTCTACAATGTACAGGTTTCTCCTTAAAATACTTCATTATTCACAACCTAATTTCAAACCATATAAAGGTTTTCAAACCACAAACACCGACTTTCTCAGAAACACATCACCCAAAGAAAAATCCTAAGTTGGTCACTCTACAAGACATCTACTTGAAAGACCTCCATAATTCTCACCATTATCACTAACTTCTCCAAGGATCGGGATTAATATTCCCAAGTGAAGCTAGGAACTCCTCTGCACCATCTGTACTCGTGTACCAAGGTACAACAGCAAAACCAGAAAACCAGATACATGCAAGGGTGAGATACCAATATATGGATTTGATCACGATAACTACAAGTGCGACACACAAAATAGAATATACACATATATATTCACAACCACATAAATCTCTCAGAAATAAACAAGATAGTTTATAAAGGGGTCTCATACCCGACAATCATCGTCATTTAAAAATAATGCATGACACTTCAATATTCACCGTCTAAAATTTTGTAGTTAATATACGGAGATCCCAACTTTGTGTAAATGAGTTGATCAAGCTCGATTGACAAATAAGGTGCGACACCCTAATCTAGGGTCATCACACTATTACCCAAGAACGAAAATTTAATTATTTACGCTGGTTACTTTCGGAAAACATATATTTTATTAAACGTTTCTTTACAAAAATAGTGCTGAATTTTTTTTTCCTATATACTTACAACATGAAACCATTGTAAACATAACAACATATATATATATAGATATATACATCACCTTTTATATACACAACACCTATACTAGGAGATAACAAAAGAGCCCTCATAAGTATAGGCTATCCTCCATCAAACTAAACAAAGAAAATAAAGATATATACACATCAGCAACAAGTAGTTCAGAACCACATTCAAAACGCATGGCTCTCTGAAGCCAGATCAAAACTGTCAAGACTCACTACCCCAAAAACTCTACCTAAGCTGGTCAAGCTACTGAAATCCATTGGGAAGATCATGATGATCAATCCCTCCTACAACTGATGAATCTGACGATGATGCCTCTGCTACCACTGTGTCATATGAAGAATCTTCATCATCAACCGCAGGAGGTTGAAACTCAGGATCGTCTTCTATGTATTCCTCTGGATCTTCCTCTCCCTCATTTAACTCCACTTCACTAGGAGGTTCCGCAGGTCTTAATATCTGAAGAGGATGTGGTTGAGGAAATGGATCCATCAATCCGTGCTCTTCCAGATACTGTAGGTAAAGCCAAATTGGAGGTAGAGATACCTCGACCGTCTCCACTACGTGAATCCTCTGTTGGGGTCCTTCCTCTATTGTTCCGATCACCTCTCTACTCGGTCCATGATAGGTGGCGTTGAGTGCCCCAAGGTTAATTTCCCAGGCACCACCATATTGTGCACGATCAAAAGTGATCGTTCGAATCCTCGATTGTACCAAGGGTATTTCTGGGTCCATCCGAATGTGTGTAAGAGTGAGAAACCAATATATGGATCTTACTCAATAGCCACATACTAGTCACCATATAAACACATCAATCTTTACTAATTACATACATTTATAACAAACAGTTTATCAGTGGGTTTAACACCCCAAACATCATCCATAAAATTATGCATGACACTTCTATTCATCATCTAATTTTCGTCCTAATCTCATGAGATATCCCAACATCATATGAGTTGATCAGACTCCATAGCCACACTGACTAACTTGGCCATCTGCCAACAGGTGCGCAACCTCTTCCCATCCACAAAGGCATACATAGCCAGGCACAGAAGGCCAAACACATTGCTAACGTCCACAATCAGTGGCCTACCTATTATCAAGTAAGATGGGGTCTCCATGTCCTCCCTAGGCACATGAGATAAATGCACATCGGAATTACCTTTCGCCACTGGTAATTAATGCATTAAACCACAAACCGCAGGCACGTCTGCCAAATGCATGCAAAACACTTTTGTTTTGTTCTTTTCTTTGTGTTCACTCTTTCTTTGCCGAAGCTCAAAATGGCTTACGACTCACATAGTTTTAAAACACTTTTAAAACTTTCATTACAACACAGGACCTTACTGTCCGAGTGCTCAATCACGACACCTCTCGACCGATGCACCAGTCTTAGGTTCGTGGTACTAGAAAACATCTTCAATGTTTCAACACAGTATACCTCATGTATACAATATAGGCCCTCAAAGTCCAAATGACTGAGTCCATCACAACACAGAACATTAGTACCCCGACGTCTCGGTTAATAAGTCCAACTGTACTTTCAACATGGTTAAAATCAACTTTTGATTTTTAGAAATTCTTTTCCAAAGTAGAAATTCATTATAAAATCCTTAAATAATAAAAACTTAGTTTTTCACAAACCAATGAGTTACTTGAGGTTTAATTTCCTCAAAATAGGCACTGCCATTTCGAAAATACTTGCCGTCTATATTTTTTTCCAGATTTGCCGTCAAATATTATTTTTTTAGGCTTTTAAGCCAAAACTTAACTTTTTCCACTTAATTAATTTTCTAAAGTCATGATTAACTTATTTTCTCCAATTAATTAAATTAAAGAATATTTTGTAATATTCTGGGTTTCCTTACGTAAAATGCAGCAGTACCAAAATATTTTCACAATTTCGCACTCGTTGTGACTCGCATTTCACTTTTCCAAAAATAAATTATTAAAATAATAATATTTTTCAAAACTCTTCATTTTTCTCAAAATAAATTCCCTTTAATATTATATATCAATATTTTGCCGTTAAAACATTGAATATAATTTGCGAAGCTTCTTAAAGCTTTTATCCGTCTTTTTTAATTGTGCACTGATCACTGTCAGGCTTCTCACACATCAAACAACAGTTATATCACAGATATTTCCCAGGCAGATCATGCATCATAGTAACATAATATAATTGCAGATAAACAATTAACACAATTAAAACCACACGAATACAAATAACACAACAATAAACAACATAAATAAATACTAACAAACAAATAATTACAAACAACCACGGAATAGCATATAGCCATTGAATAAAATCCTCTGGTGTTCCCCCCTTACCTCTTGAAGACTCCTTGATAAACTTACAGACTCCTTCGAAATTTCAGTTACCTCGTAAACATCGTACTCAACTAACCTTCAATCATTACAACCAAATAGTTACAAATCAAGAAACTAAAACATTCTAAACCCTAATACATAGTCACGGCCTCTAGGGTTTTTGAATGACTAAACTTCTAATCATGATTAAGTTATGGATTAATGATCCTTGATTAACCTAAATCATAGATTAGTGACTAAATAACTAAGTTTAAAACTCAACACTTCCTAACTCTTTTATACATAGATTCGGCCTTAATAGGTTCATAGAGATAGGGTTCTTAGTTTAACAAATCAACTTGAATTCATAAAGCATACATACTAAGAGATTGATTTCTAAGATCATTTATGAAAACCATGAACAAAACTCAACAAAACCCACCCACTTAGGGTTCGGCCAACATAAATATTTTTGAGTAAAATATTCATTTTAAGAGACTAACATGGATTAGAGTGTGTAGTCATACATGCCATATAGAATACATGATCATACATGAAAACACATGAACAAAACTCTACCAACCCTAAGGTGATAGATTCGGCCAAGGCTAGGTTTTCAAGAAATAAATTTTTGATTACATCATGCTCTTGGATTTAGATAATATGCATGATATCAAGAAGATAGAAAGTAGTTTCATCACCATTAGATTTTTCTAGAATTTATTATGACTTTTCAAAGTTCTAGGGTTAGAAACTTTAAAGTGATGAACAACTATGATATAAGCCTTGAATCAAGAAACTTGCTAAAGAACATAGGCATGATTAATAAAAAATATTAGGATTTACCTGTTGAAGATCAATGACCAAGGAAATCCAAGAACTTGCTTTACAAACTTAGAACTAAGGAACTTATAAACTTTAGAGTTTTGGAAGCAAATGGCAAAAGAAACTAAATGAAAAGTGAAAGTATGGTATTTATAGTGATAGTGGGGCCATATTAGGAAGACTCTAGATGATGATGAGTTTCCATGTTAAGGATCCAAATGCAATTAAGTTCTAAGGACCAAATTGCAAAGATTCCAATAGTTGAAGGACTAGTTTGCAAATTATCAATAAAGTGTCATGATAATGGTTTTTCCACATTAAATTCTAGCTTATCTTGACTTTTTTGACTGAATTTATGAGTCAAAGATAGGTTAGGATAATTCATGCATTTAGGAAGAATCAAGAACATTGTGGAAAAATCAAGGATAATGTAGGATAATGTAGAAACTTGTAGAAAACTCTAGAATCATCATGATGCATCCAACAACAATGAGGCAGACACAAATCCTCATGGGCTTGCGCATGGGCTGGGTTAATTTGGGCTTGGGTTCATTCTTGTGGGGCCCACTTGAAAATTTAAGCATTAAGCTTAAGATAGGAAACTTAAATGGCTTTTTGGACTCAAACTATGAACTAGAAAAGTTTGCGCTTCTAAGCCACGACCATTTGAGATTAGAAACAAGAATTCTATCCCAATCCACTTGGAAAAACTTAAAAAACTAATTTAGGGACAAAAGGGTAATTTACAGAAAGTTCAGGGGCTTAAACGTAAAATTCCTAAATTTTCTATTTAACCCTGAAAAACCTTCTAGACTTAAAAATATGATTCATCCCCTTGAATCATCTCAAAATCCTAAGATAAACCCTCTATCTACTCTTAGAAACTCTAATTTCCCTTCCGTCGTCTACCCGATAATGCTTTCCGCCCGTAATACGTAAATTATTTTATTTTTTCTGAAAATAATTCTAAAAATACAGAATTGTAGAAAATAAAATACTAAACTTAAGTCTTTCATTCACGATTTAAAATTAGGTCTTTTGAGCAGTATTATTATACTGTCAATGGAATTCGCGGGCCGGGTTTCACCTGACTTTCCAACCTAAATTTTAATAGTAGCTTCCTACGGTCAAGTAGGATTGAGTAATAACCTCCGTTTATTTAAAATAATTTTATAAAACTCAAATAAATTTATAAACATATTTATATGTATTACTGTTATTTAAAACAGTAAAATACAGGGTGTTACATAAGGCACACCGTATTTACCATAGCACTATCTAAAATAGGCACAGTGAACACTATATATGGTTTTCATTGTCCATCAAGGCACAATGATACATCGTACATGAATACCTTGTCCGTCAAGATACCATGGTTAACACCGTAGGCACGTCTGTCAAATAATACATGTAAAACATTTTATTCCTCGTCACTTTTCTTTTTGTTCATTCTTTCCTTGTCGAAGCTCAAAGGCTTACGACCATTCGTGATTTCTAACGTTTTAAGATTTTCACAGTCAACACAAGACACAAGTCCAAGTGCTCAATCGCGAAGCCCTAGAATGATGCATCAGTCTTAGGTTCATGGTGATAGAAAACAACATTCACTTTTAACAACGTTCATCACACCGTAAATAGGACATAAAGTCCATAACTCCGTAACACGGATCAAAGATCTACGTGCTTTTATTACAGAACACTAGTATCACGACGTTGAGTAAAATTCACGTTTACACGTTTACACCGTTTTCGTTCTGTGAAACACAAATCCAAAACAAATCTCCAAAACTTATCCAAGTTGTCGAAAATAACACCGTTGAGTAAAATTCATTTACAGAAAATACTTTACGTTTGAAATTCATTTATAAAACCGTCAAATTACCAAGAAATTCATTTTCCTCTGAAAATCTTTTTCTGAAACTTTAGTTCTTGAAAAAAGAAGTCATTTGAGGCTAACTCTCTATCCAAATAAATACTGTTGTTTTTAAAAATGATTTATAAATATTTTCGGAATTAACCGTCGTTTAGCGTTTTAAAAACGTTTTAAGTCAAAATTTGACTTTTTCCCTTAAATAATTTTCTCAAAATAATAATTAAGTTATTTTTGAAAATTAACTTTTTCTAATAACTTTTTATTTTATTTTAGAATTTCTTTCGTAAAAAATAGCATCACTAAAATTTTTTCTCGGTTACGTCATCACTATCACTCATAGATCACTCTTACTCCAATAAATCATTAAAATAATAGTATTTTCAACTATCTCTCATTTTCAATAAATCAAATATTTAAATAATATTATTTTCCAATATTTCATCAATTAAATAATTCATATTCCTCATCAAGCTTTTCAAAACTTTTATCTCATTAATTACTTGAGCACTGACCACTGTCAGGCTTCTCAATCAATCAATCAACATCAATCAAATTTCCACGTCCACGTTAAAGCATATAATACATTTTATAACATGCATCAAAGCTATAATACATGTCTACAAATAATTACTCAAAAAAAGTTAATTAAAAGCAGATAAAATAATAACTTAAGCAACCACAATGAAGCTCAAATAAATTTTACAGACTACTCACTGATAGCATATAGCTATCGGAAAATTCCTCAGGTAAACTCCCCTTACCTCTTGAAGATTTCAATTTTCCTTTCACTAAGTGTTTTCCGATTTGTATCCGGTTTCCTCCGCACAATTCAGCATAATCAAACAAAGATTTATCCTACACAACAAATCAAGTCACAAATTAGCAAATGAATCAACAAATGAAACAAAACTCATCTAGTTCATGTGAACTAGGATTTGGCCCTCACTAATTAATTAGGCTACTGATGTTAAAATTTTACAAACTCTTGGATTAATGATCCTTAAGCATGATAAAAACATAATCAATGATCATTTGACAAAGATTTGAATCAAAACTCATCAAATCAACAAGGTTAGGGTTTCGACCCTCTTAAGAAAAATAGGTTAGAATTTGATTTGGTTTTCTAATCACTTGAATTCAATAATCATATGGATTAAAGAGATGAAATCAAGTATCATTTAACAAAAATTGATGCAAAACCCAATTATACCAAAACCTAGGGTTTCGGCCATTCATGGAGGAATAAAGAGAAAATTTATTTTGGGTTCATACTTATAGATGATGAACATATGAATCATGATGAGTTCATAGCAATTGGTTTCAAATCAAATGGATTTTTCTACAATTTTCTAAAGATTTTTGAAGAAAGCTTCATGAACTTGGATGATTATGATTCATGGCATGAACTCATAAAATGAATGAAGAAGAAGACTTAGTGATGCAAGGAGATGAGGTTTTACCTCTTGAAGCTTGAAGAAATTGGTAGAAAAGATGAAGTCCTTCACAAACCAACTTAAGTTCTTGACTTTTTTTGAAAGAAAATGTTGTTAAGTTAAGGAAGATAACACAAAATGAAAGAAGAAATTGCCTAAGTGGGGTTATGGAGGTGGGCAGTGCACATAAGGGGGAGTGAGGGGTAGTTTTGTGCATCAAAAATTGCCTTAGGGACAAAATGGTAAAAATACATAGGGACAAACTTGTAATTCCTTTAAAGTCCAAGGACATTTAGGACATTTCACATATAAAGTAATCATGACAAATGAGTGGTCATGGTTGAAGAAGATGTGGCTGATTTTGCACCACAAGAAAGATGAAGAAGCAAATTTGAAGTTGGCTTGCCTTAACCATGGTTATTATTTAACTAGGATAGGTTAGGTTAAGGTTTTTTTAGTATTTTCACATTTAAACTCATCATTACATGCATTAAATGCTAGGTGAGTCACCCCCCATGAGTCATCATGGATGACTCATTGTCTTCATCTGTCCGGTGTCGGGTTTTGTCTCTGCACATCCGTTCTCAACTACGTCGATTACACGATTTTGGTTTTTACGCCCGAATAAAGTATAATAACTTATTTATTTAGAAAGTTTTCAAGATAACCAATATCATTGGAAATGGGACATGAATTCTAACCATTTCGTTCTTGAGTCAAAATTAGGTTTTTTGATCAGTAAAATTTTACTGTCAGCGAAAACGTAGACCGGGTTCCGTCTGAATTTTCAACCCAAAATTTAACATTAACCTTATAAAAATAAGTATAATATGAATATGAATTTGGTTTTCCAAAATCATTTTCTAAGTCTCGGATAAAAAGATATATATATATATATATATATATATATATATATATATATGTATGTATATATATACTGTTATTGAATAACAGTAAAAATCAGGGTGTTACAAGTATAGCTACCTCTGGGACAATGAAACCACCACTCATCTACCCCTCACAAATCTGCCACGCTTAGAACAAGAGTCTTCGGACCTCCAAAAATTCACCTTAGCCTAATCAAGAAAAAAATAGATAGGATGATGAAGTAGACGTCACGAGGATCACAATGGTATAATCGGTTTCTCGATAGGACGAACGGATTGCTCAAAAACTCCTATGGAAATTTCTCTCTCTTCCTCACTTCCTCCCTTCTCTCTCTATTTTTTTTGATTTTGCACCTTCTAAAATTTTCTCCATGTGATGACTCAATTTAAAACAAATTTAATTTTTTTTTCATGTTGGGCGCTCAGCGCTCGTGAGCCAATGTTCAGCGCTGGTGAGGCTGCACCGCATGTCTCCACCAATCACCGCATGACACGTGTCACCAGGGCCAGCGCTCAGTGCCCCACCTGTCCAGCATTCCTGATTCATACGTTTTATCGCGTTCTGAGCTCGTTTGAAGTCCGATTGACCTTAAATTTGAACATAGATTCCTTTATACCTAAGGAGTAAGATTAAGTCCTCAAACATACCTAATCTCTTCCTCAAAAATAAATTTCCTATTGTGCACTCTTAAGCATTCTTATCGGTATAAAGAAAATCCTAGAACACGTTCTCATTCAATTCAACGCAGATTAATCTCGTACTTTCCATGCAAGATTCCAAATATCTAAACATGTGTATTAGACCTTAAATCAAGGTCTTAAACCTAGTCATCAAACATATAAACAATGTTGTAAAACATGGATGTTACACACAAGGCAGCAAATAAGCATTATAACGTCCATGTCATAAACTTTGGATTTTAATTATAATTTTTATTCACAAATTATTTTGAAATATGTGGGAGTTGTTGAAAATTTTATTCCAAAATAAGTTTTTTCTAAAAAATTAAATTTGAAATGTAAACAAAAACTGACGATTAAAGGGAATTTATTAGAGATTCTTGCAATTATTCATGAGCCTTTTTTCGAGAAATAAAACAGACTTTTCTCTTTTGGTTGTGAGGGCATTTTTTATGTAAGAGTGAGAGGATTAGATCATATCCATTGTATCCAACTTTAAATGGTCAAAGTGGTCTTGTAACTTTCTAAGTGGTCATATGACATTTTAAAACTATTAAATATCTTTTAATGTTACCATCCATGTATGATTGTATAGCCCAGATTTACTCCTCCTACTTTCATATAAAAAACGTCCCATCACTAGATACAATCCATATATATAGGCGGAGGGAGGGGGGACTTATGGCTGCCATGTCCTCCCCCAACTTTCCAAAAATGTATTTTAATAATTTATACCTATAATTAATTTTCTCCTTAAAAAAACCGAGGAAGTGTGTAACCTACAGCTGCAGCAACTGAATATTTTGTTGTTTGCTCCCTTCTTCTTTTTAATTGAATTTTTTCTTTGCTTTCTCAGTGTACGTTGATTTTGGTGAGTTGATGTTTTATTCATTTATTGTTTGAGTCTTGCTAACCATTTTTTAAGGACACTGGTTAAAGAATCAATAAAATCAATTTCACATTGGAAAGATAAGTGTAAAATATTTTACAATATTAAATATAAATATATAATTTATCCATAAAAAGATTCTCTTTTTGATTCCATAACAAGTATCTTAAGGGCACTCACAAGCATTCTCCATATTTTGTAATGTTCGCTCCTTTTCATGTTTTTGTCTTTTCCTTGATTTTTTTATAGAGTTTGTTTTCAATTATTTTAATTTTTTAAATAAAAAAATTCTAACAAAATCTATCTTTAGGTCCACCATTTTTTCCCAATTGAGTCAAAGTGATGTTTAAAAATAAAACTATAGACTCATTTTTCAAAAAAAAAATTGTATAAATGATGAAATACAATCTAGTGCACCAATTTTGAATTCATAATGTTGAAAATGTTCTTGAGTGACATATTGTGTCACCTCCTGCTAAAGCTATACGAGTTGAAGGAAAAATTAATATTCATACTTTGATGCGTGATCCCAGAAAGCGTCCACAAATTTGGGATCATCTTATCAATCAACATGATGAAATTCGTAGGAAATATATAGAGTTTGGATCATATCAATTTATTATGGATGTGTATCCACTTTCTTGGCCCCCCACATAGAAAATCCATGGCTCCGCCCCTATATATATATATATGTGTGTGTGTGTGTGTGTGTGTGTGTGTGTGTGTGTGTGTGTGTGTGTGTGTGACTACAAAAAAAAACACGACTTACCGACGGAAAAAACCCGTCGGAAATGAAGAAATTCAGTCGGAAAACTACATTACCGACAGAATTTCCGACGGACACGGTTTTGTCGGTAATAGGCACGTAGGAAAGCCTTTCTGACGAATCTAGTTCGTCCGTCGGAAATTTCCGACGGCTTTAACCGTGGAAAAAGCTTGCCACGCAGAACCCCTAATTACCGACGGAAATTCCGTCGGTAACTCTCAGTGAAAGTTACCGACGAAATTTTCCGTCGGAAAATGTAAACAACAGTTACCGACGGAAATATCCGTCGGAAACAAGATTTTTTTTCTATTTTTTAAATTATTTTTTATTTATTTTGTTTTATATTAATAATTAATTATTTAATTAAAATTTATATATTCAATATTAAATATTATATTTTATTTATTAATTATTATTATATTATATTATATTTAATTATATTTTATTTATCAATTATTATTATAATTTATTTATAAATTTATATTTTTTATAATTAATTATAATTTAATTATTATATTTTATTTTAATTAAATATTATTATATTATCAATTACAAAACAAAATTGAAATTAAAAATAAAATTTAAAAAGCATTAAATTAAAATTAATTTAAAATAAAAACAAACTCAACATATAATCCATAAATAAAATATCCATCTATCTACAAATCTCTACTACACCTATAACTATCCTAATGTCCATCACCATAATATTTGTCATCGTCGTCCGGTTGGGCGGAGTCTGCCGGCGTCACATGACCATCAAACTGCGGCTCAGTAGACAGGCCGTCATCGTGCGGCTGCGGTGGAGGATCAGTAGTAGTAGTGGAGGGCTGGGGCTGGGGCCAGGTGGCATGGAGGACCCCCTGCAGAGCGTTGCGCCTGTCTGGTGGGAGGAAATCGAGCACATCGGTCATGACCGTAGAGAATGTCTCCATCTGTTGCATGATGCGCTTGTTCGTCTCCCTCAGCTGCTGCACCTCCTGCCTCAGCCGCTGCAGCTCCTCCGTGTCCTGTGAGCCGGAGGATGTAGGCTCCCTGATGGTCAAGCTCGGTGTCGACCCCCGACGGATCGACCTGGCTAGGGTCGCAGTACCGTAAATTCGTCCCTTGTTCTTCCCGCCCGCCACATCCATCCAGTCCTGGGTTTATAGTCGCTCAACCTCGGTGGGGTCCAGCTGAGAAGGATTTGAGGCAACAGAGCAGGAGGCAACCTCAGATGCTACCTGACTAAACCTGGCGTTGTACTTCGCCTGCGATCAATACATTACAATCAATATGTATTAAACTATATATATATATATATATATAATAATAATAATAATAATAATAATAATAATAATAATAATAATAATAATAATAATAATAATAATAATAATAATAATAAAAACCAATAGTTTAAATATAAAAAACACATTAGCTCACCACTGTCTGCCTCGACCTCTCATCAACAAACTCGCCGGTGTCCGAGCGAATGTGTCTGCTCAAAGACCGTAGGGACATCAACGGACCGAGCTAGCTCTTCTACCTGCAACCGACACACCAATAAAATCAATTAGTTATAAAACAAATTTTTAATAAAAATATACAGTTTATAAATAATGTTATTTATATATGCATACCATGTAAATGTCATGCTGCATGTGGCTAATAGAATCACCAGTGTGCATGCTCCCACCCTTCTCGGAAGCACGATTTCTCTTTGCCTGTTCAAACTTTATCTTGTAAGTTGTAGTGTCCCAGTATGCAAAAAGTTGGGCCAAGATGTTGGGCCCGATGTAATCCGGACGTATCCGGCTCTCCCTACGCCCCCGGAGCATGTCCCTCAATCGAGCAGCTGCTCGGTCGTCAAAGATTGCACGTATCTCTGAGGTATGCTCCGATAACCAGCGCACAAGCTCCTGTTAACAAAGAAAAAAATATTAATAACATTATACAAAAGAATATATAAAATAAAGGGAAAATTATATGAACTAATAAACAAGAACTTACCCCGATCCTCCTCGAGGATCACCCCCATGATGACCAGAAGCGACGATATTGTGCCTTGATGGTGAAGGTAACGTGCTTCGATCCCACTTTCGATGGGATGAAGCTAAAAAATTCATAATTTTATTAAATCAACAATATGGCAACCAACAAATATATGCTTATTAAATAGTAATTATTTTTAAACAACATTAAATTAAATTAAACTTACGATCCAGAAACAAGACGAATCCATGGTCGATCTGATGCTTATTTTTAAGAATAAAGGCAAGTGCACCTTGTCGCAAACAAGTAATATGGTGGTGAGACCGGTTATCGTATCCACAGGGATTGGTTGTCAATTACCAATTCACAAACTCAACAACTATCTAGACTAAACTAAAGTATGAGAGATTAAAACAGAAAACAAAGCAAAACTATATTTTTGGTCTTTTTGGACTTTTATCAAACACTTGGAGTGCAGAATTTACAAATGGATGAGATTGTCAAGTTTAGACTACACTAATCCTCCCTTGATTACAATGAAATGATTATCAACACAAGTCGTAATTCAATAATGACAATCAAGCCTTTTCTAAAATACTCAAGCCTAATGTCTTAGGTGCAATGAGCCTAAAACCCCAAATTAAACCCTAATGTCTTAGGTGGAATAACCTGGGATTTTGCATTAAGTTAAGACTTATAAGATTGCAAGCAGCCAACACCTATGTCTAGATTCTTGAACTACTTGGCATAAGATTCATGAGCATGCCTTAACATCAATCTGTCAATTGTCTATCAAAGCAACATATCATTCCTATGGGTAGCTAAGCCAAGGAAAGCATTAAGCACAGAATCACATAATGCATAAAGAAATAGAATCTTGTATTGAAACCAAATCAATTAACAATCAAGTTCAGAAAAGCTACATCTAAACCCAACAATGGGGGAATTAGCTACACATGATAATGTCTACAAAAGAGAAAGAGAGAAGAGAGGAAGAAAACTCCATGACCAATCCTTCAATCTTCTTCCAATCCAAGAGCAGAGAAGATGTCATCTTTAAGGTCCCAGCCTTCCCCCAGCCATCAGCCCTCTTTAGGGTTTCCAAGCCTCTGCAAAAAATCCCCTTTTTCTGTCTGCTGTGCTCTTATTTATAGATCTGCTGCGCGTCACGGCCGTGATGTCCATCACGGCCTGGCCGTGACGCGTTCTGTCCAAGGCGTGTTTTCAAGTTTTTGACTCTCGCGAGGCGAGAGAAGTGTTCGCGACGCGAGCCCTTAAAATTTAGCCTATCACGACCGTGATTGGAATCACGGGCAGGCCGTGACAGTTTCTGACTTTTGCCTTCTTCTCTGCTTGATCATGGCCGTGATGGTCATCATGGCCAGGCCGTGATGGGCTCTGTTTGTCTCATATTCTTCACTTTTCAAGATTTATTTCATCCAAGCTCCATCATGGCTGATTTTGATCATTTTTACATTAATTCCTGCAAAACAACACCGAGAAACCGCTTTACCCGTTCCAAGGGAAAATCTAACAAAAATCAAACAAAGAATGCCTAATCTATATGCAAAATGCATGCAAAAGTGTACAGAAAACATGATGTAAAATCACACTATCAAATCACCCCATGCTTATTCAATTGCTTGTCCTCAAGCAATCACTAAGGCCAGTAGAAAAAAAAAACAGAACATGGATAGTGAACTAAGAACCCGAGTAAATAATCCATGTAATAGGCAATTCAAACAATTCAGCAAGAGACAATCAATTCAAGTCCAATTAGAGGCTTAGGTTCCTTAGACTCATGTTCTCACTGACTTGGGCACTCTTTCTCACCTGAAGCTCACCCCAAGCTTGTTTATTTGCTTGGCTCTCTTTCTACCTCACTCAAGTGTTTAAGGGTATGTAACATTTCGCTCAATTTTCCTCAAGGAATGAATCCTACCATAGGCTTGACTATCAACCCAATCTCTACTTTATTAATGAAAACAATTACGAATCAAGAGGCCTTTTAACTTTGGTTGTAACGTGGCCATGGGATTAATCGTTAGGTGGGGATAACAAGAAAAGGACATTTCAAAAGGCTACATAAACATCAAGCATTGCAAACATGACCTTCTAAAATACCTTCTTGGGTTTTCAATTCACTTTCCACCTTTCTTTTCTTTCTTTTTCTTTTTATTTTTCACTTTTCTTTTTGTCATCCCCTTCTCTATATATTTTCCTTTTTTTTTCTTTTTCTTTTATTTGGAGAAGGGGAGATTTTTCAACTCAAGAGAAACTTCTTTTTCTTTTTTTTTCTGATTCTTTCATCCCAAACTTTTTTCAACTACCTTTTTACCCTTTTGTTATACTTTAGAAGGTTCCTTAGCAAGCATATTGATCAAAACATTTCAGGGTACCAAGAAAAGCATTTTATTCATTCAGGCTCAAAATTGGGCAACTAAGGGGTAGCATTTCATCATTCAAAGCTCAGAAGGCCAGAAAAATACCTACTGCCTCAATCATTTTCAAAAATGTTTTCAAAAATTTTTAAGCTTCAAAATGGTTTCAAGTCAAGTTCTAGAGAAATACAATCCAAGTGGAAAAACACTCTAACACAAAGAATGGGGTAAAATTTAGTGAGTACCCCTTTGGCTCAAAATCTCACATTTTAGTAGTTCAAGAATCAATGAAAAACACAAATTTATAGAACCATCTGCTAATTATCAACTATCCAAGATTATCTCAAACATTTTTATTTGCAGCCATATCACAAGAATAAAAAATTGGGTTCAAAAATTCACTATCTCAATTTATTTGGCACTTAGTTCTCACAATTGGATGCAAAATCTAAGCAAGGGCGATCTAATCATGTGATCATGCAAAGCTATGTCTATATGAATGCAACATGCAAAAGAATACAAAAATTCAAAAATTCACACAAAAATACCCCTACCCCAAGCTTAAAAACTTACATTGTCCCCAATGTAAATAACTAAGTTAGAGAGGGGAGAAAAATTGGAACGACTCACCGAGGCGGTAGCAAGTGTTGGTTCACATGCCTAGTCAGAATGAACTGCATGAAAATTGGGTTGCTTTTTCTTGTCTTCCTGCTCTTCCTTCCCTCTTTCCCTGAAATCACTTGGCAACTTTATTAGTAAAAGAAAACTCTTGATCTTCTCAAATTATTCAAGAGTTAAAATCAAAAACAAAATCTAACTAAAGAGAAAGGAAAAAAGGAAAAAGGAAAGATTGGGTTGCCTCCCAATAAGCACTTCTTTAACGTCACTAGCTTGACGTCCTAGGATCCTCCTCCCAGATCAAATGGTAATTGGAGTGGAGATTGTAGCAGTAATATGACTTTATCCTCAACTCCACCCAGCCAGTGTGTGGAACCACCATTGACCTCTTCAACTACAATAATGCACTCACTTCCTAGCGGGTCACATGGCATTTTCACCAGGAAGTTTGACAGACAAGTGGGAGGGGCTAACTTACCAGTGTCCACACATGCATGCAAGCCAACATATTTTTCTAGTGCAGTAAAACCAGATTGCTCAGCATGCATGGTGGAATCCACTACCACTTCGTCTTCATTTTGATCCATCTCCCCAACCATATTCTGCTCAAACAATGCTTCATGTGGGTATTGTACTAGCTGTTTGCAAATCTCTCCCACTTGCATTTTGAAGCTTTTCATCATAGCATTGATACAATCATAATTGGCTCTTGCCTTGGCCTCAGAGATGGATAGTTCTTGGGAATGTTGTTCTAGAGCAATTTTCAGAGGTGTTTGTTCATTCCATTCCCATTCCTCCTCATGCTTCATGATTACACTGTAAGCTTGTGCATGAGGGCATTGATATCCCTAGAGCTCATAGTCTCCCAAGACTACATTGGGCCCAAAGGAATATTTTGTGACCCCATCCAAGGTAGGAAAATAGTAAATCTCCATGTGTTACAATCCACCTTGAACAGATAAAACTCAAGAGAAAAAAAATCAACTATATTAAGAAAAAAAAAAATCAAATATACACAGGAAATAAAAATTAAGAAAATGTCTAAATTAGTTGTCTCATTTGTTACTAATGATATTGGCAAAGCCAATCCCCAGCAACGGCGCCAAAAACTTGATGCGTATTTTTAAGAATAAAGGCAAGTGCACCTTGTCGCAAACAAGTAATACGGTGGTGAGACCGGTTATCGTATCCACAGGGATTGGTTGTCAATTACCAATTCACAAACTCAACAACTATCTAGACTAAACTAAAGTATGAGAGATTAAAACAGAAAACAAAGCAATACAATATTTTTGGTCTTTCTGGACTTTTATCAAACACTTGGAGTGCAGAATTTACAAATGGATGAGATTGTCAAGTTTAGACTACACTAATCCTCCCTTGATTACAATGAAATGATTATCAACACAAGTCCTAATTCAATAATGACAATCAAGCCTTTTCTAAAATACTCAAGCCTAATGTCTTAGGTGCAATGAGCCTAAAACCCCAAATTAAACCCTAATGTCTTAGGTGGAATAACCTGGGATTTTGCATTAAGTTAAGACTTATAAGATTGCAAGCAGCCAACACCTATGTCTAGATTCTTGAACTACTTGGCATATGATTCATGAGCATGCCTTAACATCAATCTGTCAATTGTCTATCAAAGGAACATATCATTTCTATGGGTAGCTAAGCCAAGGAAAGCATTAAGCACAGAATCACATACTCATAAAGAAATAGAATCTTGTATTGAAACCAAATCAATGAACAATCAAGTTCAGAAATGCTACATCTAAACCCAACAATGGGGGAATTAGCTACACATGATAATGTCTACAAAAGAGAAAGAGAGAAGAGAGGAAGAAAACTCCATGACCAATCCTTCAATCTTCTTCCAATCCAAGAGCAGAGAAGATGTCATCTTTAAGGTCCCAGCCATCAGCCCTCTTTAGGGTTTCCAAGCCTCTGCAAAAATTCCCCTTTTTCTGTCTGGTGTGCTCTTATTTATAGATCTGCTGCGCGTCACGGCCGTGATGTCCATCACGGCCTGGCCGTGACGCGTTCTGTCCAAGGCGTGTTTTCAAGTTTTTGACTCTCGCGAGGCGAGAGAAGTGTTCGCGACGCGAGCCGTTAAAATTTAGCCTATCACGACCGTGATTGGAATCACGGGCTGGCCGTGACAGTTTCTGACTTTTGCCTTCTTCTCTGCTTGATCATGGCCGTGATGGTCATCAGGGCCAGGCCGTGATGGGCTCTGTTTGTCTCATATTCTTCACTTTTCAAGCTTTATTTCATCCAAGCTCCATCATGGCTGATTTTGATCATTTTTACATTAATTCCTGCAAAACAACACCGAGAAACCGCTTTACCCGATCCAAGGGAAAATCTAACAATAATCAAACAAAGAATGCCTAATCTATATGCAAAATGCATGCAAAAGTGTACAGAAAACATGATGTAAAATCACACTATCAAATCACCCCATGCTTATTCAATTGCTTGTCCTCAAGCAATCACTAAGGCCAGTAGAAAAAAAACAGAACATGGATAGTGAACTAAGAACCCGAGTAAATAATCCAAGTAATAGGCAATTCAAACAATTCAGCAAGAGACAATCAATTCAAGTCCAATTAGAGGCTTAGGTTCCTTAGACTCATGTTCTCACTGACTTGGGCACTCTTTCTCACCTGAAGCTCACCCCAAGCTTGTTTATTTGCTTGGCTCTCTTTCTACCTCACTCAAGTGTTTAGGGGTGTGTAACATTTCGCTCAATTTTCCTCAAGGAATGAATCCTACCATAGGCTTGACTATCAACCCAATCTCTACTTTATTAATGAAAACAATTACGAATCAAGAGGCCTTTTAACTTTGGTTGTAACGTGGCCATGGGATTAATCGTTAGGTGGGGATAACAAGAAAAGGACATTTCAAAAGGCTACATAAACATCAAGCATTGCAAACATGACCTTCTAAAATACCTTCTTGGGTTTTCAATTCACTTTCCACCTTTCTTTTCTTTCTTTTTCTTTTTATTTTTCACTTTTCTTTTTGTCATCCCCTTCTCTATATATTTTCCTTTTTTTTTCTTTTCTTTTTCTTTTATTTGGAGAAGGGGAGATTTTTCAACTCAAGAGAAACTTCTTTTTCTTTTTTTTTCTGATTCTTTCATCCCAAACTTTTTTCAACTACCTTTTTACCCTTTTGTTATACTTTAGAAGGTTCCTTAGCAAGCATATTGATCAAAACATTTCAGGGTACCAAGAAAAGCATTTTATTCATTCAGGCTCAAAATTGGGCAACTAAGGGGTAGCATTTCATCATTCAAAGCTCAGAAGGCCAGAAAAATACCTACTGCCTCAATCATTTTCAAAAATGTTTTCAAAAATTTTTAAGCTTCAAAATGGTTTCAAGTCAAGTTCTAGAGAAATACAATCCAAGAGGAAAAACACTCTAACACAAAGAATGGGGTAAAATTTAGTGAGTACCCCTTTGGCTCAACATCTCACATTTTAGTAGTTCAAGAATCAATGAAAAACACAAATCTATAGAACCATCTGCTAATTATCAACTATCCAAGATTATCTCAAACATTTTTATTTGCAGCCATATCACAAGAATAAAAAATTGGGTTCAAAAATTCACTATCTCAATTTATTTGGCACTTAGTTCTCACAATTGGATACAAAATCTAAGCAAGGGCGATCTAATCATGTGATCATGCAAAGCTATGTCTATATGAATGCAACATGCAAAAGAATGCAAAAATTCAAAAATTCACACAAAAATACCCCTACCCCAAGCTTAAAAACTTACATTGTCCCCAATGTAAATAATTAAGTTAGAGAGGGGAGAAAAATTGGAACGACTCACCGAGGCGGTAGCAAGTGTTGGTTCACATGCCTAGTCAGAATGAACTGCATGAAAATTGGGTTGCTTTTTCTTGTCTTCCCGCTCTTCCTTCCCTCTTTCCCTGAAATCACTTGGCAACTTTATTAGTAAAAGAAAACTCTTGATCTTCTCAAATTATTCAAGAGTTAAAATCAAAAACAAAATCTAACTAAAGAGAAAGGAAAAAAGGAAAAAGGAAAGATTGGGTTGCCTCCCAATAAGCACTTCTTTAACGTCACTAGCTTGACGTCCTATGATCCTCCTCCCGGATCAAATGGTAATTGGAGTGGAGATTGTAGCAGTAATATGACTTTATCTTCAACTCCACCCAGCCAGTGTGTGGAACCACCATTGACCTCTTCAACTACAATAATGCACTCACTTCCTAACGGGTCACATGGCATTTTCACCAGGAAGTTTGACAGACAAGTGGGAGGGGCTAACTTACCAGTGTCCACACATGCATGCAAGCCAACATATTTTTCTAGTGCAGTAAAACCAGATTGCTCAGCATGCATGGTGGAATCCACTACCACTTCGTCTTCATTTTGATCCATCTCCCCAACCATATTCTGCTCAAACAATGCTTCATGTGGGTATTGTACTAGCTGTTTGCAAATCTCTCCCACTTGCATTTTGAAGCTTTGCATCATAGCATTGATACAATCATAATTGGCTCTTGCCTTGGGCTCAGAGATGGATAGTTCTTGGGAATGTTGTTCTAGAGCAATTTTCAGAGGTGTTTGTTCATTCCATTCCCATTCCTCCTCATGCTTCATGATTACACTGTAAGCTTGTGCATGAGGGCATTGATATCCCTAGAGCTCATAGTCTCCCAAGACTACATTGGGCCCAAAGGAATATTTTGTGACTCCATCCAAGGCAGGAAAATAGTAAATCTCCATGTGTTACAATCCACCTTGAACAGATAAACTCAAGAGAAAAAAAATCAACTATATACAAAAAAAAATCAAATATACACAGGAAATAAAAAATTAAGAAAATGTCTAAATTAGTTGTCTCATTTGTTACTAATGATATTGGCAAAGCCAATCCCCGGCAACGGCGCCAAAAACTTGATGCGTATTTTTAAGAATAAAGGCAAGTGCACCTTGTCGCAAACAAGTAATACGGTGGTGAGACCGGTTATCGTATCCATAGGGATTGGTTGTCAATTACCAATTCACAAACTCAACAACTATCTAGACTAAACTAAAGTATGAGAGATTAAAACAGAAAACAAAGCAATACAATATTTTTGGTCTTTTTGGACTTTTATCAAACACTTGGAGTGCAGAATTTACAAATGGATGAGATTGTCAAGTTTAGACTACACTAATCCTCCCTTGATTACAATGAAATGATTATCAACACAAGTCGTAATTCAATAATGACAATCAAGCCTTTTCTAAAATACTCAAGCCTAATGTCTTAGGTACAATGAGCCTAAAACCCCAAATTAAACCCTAATGTCTTAGGTGGAATAACCTGGGATTTTGCATTAAGTTAAGACTTATAAGATTGCAAGCAGCCAACACCTATGTCTAGATTCTTGAACTACTTGGAATATGATTCATGAGCATACCTTAACATCAATCTGTCAAATGTCTATCAAAGGAACATATCATTCCTATGGGTAGCTAAGCGAAGGAAAGCATTAAGCACAGAATCACATACTCATAAAGAAATAGAATCTTGTATTGAAACCAAATCAATTAACAATCAAGTTCAGAAAAGCTACATCTAAACCCAACAATGGGGGAATTAGCTACACATGATAATGTCTACAAAAGAGAAAGAGAGAAGAGAGGAAGAAAACTCCATGACGAATCCTTCAATCTTCTTCCAATCCAAGAGCAGAGAAGATGTCATCTTTAAGGTCCCAGCCTTCCCCCAGCCATCAGCCCTTTTTAGGGTTTCCAAGCCTCTGCAAAAAGTCCCCTTTTTCTGTCTGCTGTGCTCTTATTTATAGATCTGCTGCGCGTCACGGCCGTGATGTCCATCACGGCCTGGCCGTGACGCATTCTGTCCAAGGCGTGTTTTCAAGTTTTTGACTCTCGCGAGGCGAGAGAAGTGTTCGCGACGCGAGCCCTTAAAATTTAGCCTATCACGACCGTGATTGGAATCACGGGCAGGCCGTGACAGTTTCTGACTTTTGCCTTCTTCTCTGCTTGATCATGGCCGTGATGGTCATCACGGCCAGGCCGTGATGGGTTCTGTTTGTCTCATATTCTTCACTTTTCAAGCTTTATTTCATCCAAGCTCCATCATGGCTGATTTTGATAATTTTTACATTAATTCCTGCAAAACAACACCGAGAAACCGCTTTACCCGTTCCAAGGGAAAATCTAACAAAAATCAAACAAAGAATGCCTAATCTATATGCAAAATGCATGCAAAAGTGTAAAGAAAACATGATGTAAAATCACACTATCATGATCCTCAGGTACGGGAACCCTGACCCACTCCGGCAAGTCCTCAGCCGCGGCCGAATGCTACACAGACGATGATGATGGTATGGTCGTGTCGTGACCGTATGCGGCCGCGGATGATGAGTATGGAATGGTCGTGTCCAGCTGTGGC
This sequence comes from Sophora flavescens, assembly GCA_030762895.1. Taxonomy (NCBI): domain Eukaryota; kingdom Viridiplantae; phylum Streptophyta; class Magnoliopsida; order Fabales; family Fabaceae; genus Sophora; species Sophora flavescens. The sequence goes on from CM061068.1 coordinate 83,489,226, forward strand.
ATCATCCCAGGAGTCGGCATAAATGATAATCCTGCTGGGTGTGTGGCTGGCGCAGTCGATGATGATGGTGGTGCAGGGTGTGGGTGTGGTGTGGGTCCAGTAGGGGGCGGAGAGTAGTCGGCTAGTGCACGTCGTGGCGCAAAGCGAATGGAGGTCTGGACAAGGGTAGAGGGTGGGGTAGTGTGGATCGGGGATAGTGTAGTATGGGTAGGGGATGATGTAGTATGGATCGGTGAGGGTATAGAATGGGTGGGGGATGGTGTAGAATAGGTGGGGGAGGCTCCTGTAGGTGGCGATAGGGTAGGTGCGGTAGGGATGGGGTGGGTACGGAGGGACCTCCAGGAATGCGAGCAAGCACCTGAGACTTCACGATGTATCGTCCCCGCTTAGCCTTCCGCACACCGATACTTACTTAGACATCGCTTCCTATCACATTTCACCATAACCACGAGGAATTGTTGCACCAATGATATCGCCGCGCTACAGGTATTCCGGATCGATGAAATTCCTTTATCACTTACTCACATACTTAGAGTGCGCTTACTTACTACTTAATTAATTAAATAGCTAATTAATTCATTATTTTAACTACATAATTTTATTCTTGAAATTAAATTGCATCAATAATGTATAAGGATAATAACCCACTAAAAAGTCATACAATATTTAATTCCAACAGCAACCCAAACTCAAAACAAACAAATCAAAAAATACAAAACATAAATATTCCTAAATCAGAAAAGTTCAAAAGCAATTTCCTAAATAAAAATTGACATTTTCATAAAAATAAAATCTTTCTCAATCAGTCAAAAAATACCTGACAGTGGTGGCTCTTCCTAGCAGTGGTGGTTGCTGTGGTGGTGGCCTGAAAAGTCAAAGAGGGAAATCAAAACTCAGCAACTAAAAAATGGGAAGGGAAAAACCATTAAACTCAACAACTTAGCAACTCAACATACCTGGTGGAGGCGCGCGGTGGCCGAACGGAGGCGCGATGGAAGGAGGCAGAGAAGAAGGGTGGGGGAGGGTTGTTGGTGTGGTGGAGGAGAAAATGGAAGGAGGGTCACGGTCAGAGGTAGATGGGGGAAGGAGGAGGTACGGTGGAGGCTTGAAGACTTGCCGAAGATGCAGTGGAGGCTCACCGGAGACGCAGTGTAGAGGGGAAGAGAGAAGGCAGAGAGAATAGAGCGAGAAAGGGAAACGAAAACTGAGAGGGGAAGGGGATGGCACTGGTATATAATGTGAATTTACCAACGGCCTTTTCAAATTACAGATGGCCTTATCCGTCGGTAAATCCAAATTCGAATTTCCCATGGAAATGTCCGTCAGTACTATTGTAATTTATTTCCAACGGCTATTCCGTAGGTAATTGCCGACGGCTTATTTGGTCGGTACACTCTGGCGCCAAAAAATTAGCATTCCCGCATTGAATACCGATGGATTTACCGACGGAAAAGCCCACGGTACCATTACAGATGGACTTTCTGTCGGCAAATTTAGAATCTTTTGGTATTCATGCTTACCAACGGCTTAGTCCGTCGGAAATCTTCTCACTACCGACGGAACTGATGTCCGACGGTAATTATCTGTCGGTAATCCACCCTTTTCTTGTAGTGTGTGTGTGTGTGTAATTATTTTTAATTATACTTATGTCTTTGGTTTTGATTAAATATTCATTATTTAATGAAAATTAAGATAAAAAATAATAGATAATATTTTGAATGAGAATAATTAATGTATATAATTTTTATATATTTATATTTTAGAAGTAAAATTGTCTTGAAAACAATTAATATGTAGCCATAAAATGAGGAGGGGACTTTGCTATAAATTCAACGATGCATCTAATGGCTAATCACAACTTCATATCAACAAAAAGAAAGAAACATACATATTCAAAGTATGAAGCCGGAGAAGAAAGTGGTACCTCCTTTCGTGATTGTGATGGCTTTAGGCCTACTGGTTACAACATCCGATGCAAGCCAAGTGGAAGAGATAACATGCGTCGAGGCTACACCATACTTGATACCCTGTGTTGGATATTTGGAGGGCTCTGGCCCTGGAAAACCATCTGTAGCTTGTTGCTCTGGAGCATTAACGATTTTTCACAGGGCCGATACTCCTCAAAATCGCAAGGATCTATGTGAATGTTTCGTACAAGCCGCTAAACAATTTGGTATCAAACCTGACAGATCCAAACAACTACCTCAATTGTGCCATATCAATCGACCATTTCCTCTTGACCCCAGTATTGATTGCAACTCGTAAGTCTCTCTTTAAAAACTATTTCGCACACAAACACATTAAATTTTGATTGCAATATATGTTTCTTAAACTTGGCTTCATTATGTGCAGGATTCCATGATCCTTTCAAAAGCTAGGTTGGAATAAAGATAAACATCATGACGAACAATCAATAGTATAGTACAATTAAGTGTATGAGTTGCAAAGACTTGTTTAAGAACAGTTTCAAGTGATGTATGTCTTGACAATTCAATATATGTAATAAAGATTTATCTATTTTTAGTTTTAAACACTACAACATAATAGACTTTTAATAACGCACCTTTAATAGCATTTCCGTGTGGAAATGCTATTAAAAGTGATGGGGGACTTTTAATAGTGTTTCCCTAAGGAAACGCTATCTTAGGTATCACCTAAGATAGCGTTTCCGTGTGGAACCGCTATTAAAAGTGTCACTTAGGAAAAGATAGCGGTTCCATACGGAAACGCTATCTTAGGTCTTCAGAGTAAAATTAAACGCGCGCTCGGCCTTCCCTCTGTTTCTTCCTCATTTTCATTCTACTGTTTCCTTCCCTCTGCATGCCATCTCTTTTTTCTTCCCTCACCTTCGCCATTGCTCGCCGCCGCTGCTACTCCGAAAGAGAAAGAACCCACTCGAACCCAAACCCCTGTGCCGCTGCTCCTACTGCCACCGCGAGTTCTCTCCATACCCGCCGCTGCTCCTACTGCCACCGCGAGTTCTCTCCATACCCCCATCGGTTATAGAAGAGCCATCAACATCAACCTCTATTTTACACGAGTCTCATACTAAGAGCTTCACACTCTGGCTCAGGGTCTGTGACACAGTCACAGGGGCGCATTCCCGGTTGAACCCAGTTCCAAGTTTGCAGCTTTATTGGAACCCACTTCCAAGTTCACAGTCTGTGTTCAGGTGATTTTCTATCATTTACAAATTTTATTTCCGGACATTCTTAATATTTGTGGGAGTGTGTTTTTATCCAAGTTCACAGTCTGTGTTCAAGGTTTTATTTTACTTGCTCTTTAATTTTCGGTTTGATTGGTGTTGAATGGAATGTGACTTGTTTGTGTGTCAATCATTATTTGAAAATATGAATATGGATTGACGGATTGACTGTATGCATTTTGAACCTAATGCTGCTGGTATCCTGTTTTGTTTTGTTTCAATGTTTTTCGGAATGTGAAGAATGGGTTCATATGTTTGTTTTTGTTGCTTCAGTTTGTTGATCCTTTCCCTTTATATATCATTTAATTTAATGTTCTGTGCTCAGATTTTGGTGTTTTTAGAGAGTGAGCAAGTTTGCTTTTGAGAAGTGTTGTCAATTAGAGGGGATACTCTGCATCTTGGTGATTTTAATGCTGTGTTTAACTTGAATATTTTCAGAACTAATAGCATTAGGTCATATGTTAGTTGAACAAATGAGGTGCTTCATTATGTGGGTGGAGTGTTGCCATTTGTCGGGCATACAATATAGGCAAGCTAGAAGTGAGATGTGGAGTGGAAAATGTCGAAATACATAACTGGAAGTCTAATTTGAAGGTTCTTGTTGGTTCATCTCATTGAAAGTAAATAGTGAAAGAGATGACAAGTCAAGGTTGACAACATAATAGAAAATACAAAAATCAGAGAAGAGAAGAGAGGAGAAGAAGAGAGTTCTATGCCTAAGTCCTAGTTGTTATGGATCTCATCCAATGTGTATTGTGTATCCCCTGATCTGATGCCTTGATCCTTATTTATAGAAATTGGGAAGTTAGAGTCCCAAACCAACTCAAAATCTGATCTATTTCGGTTTCTTCAGGTCCAAGTAATGCGCGTCACGGCCGTGATGGCCATCACGGCCAGGCCGTGACGGTCTCTGCTTCTGGTTGCTCTGCGAAATTCCAGTCTCTCGCGAGGCGAGCCTATGCTCGCATCGCGAGCCCTCTGTTATGGCCGTAAAGAATTTCACGACTGGGCCGTGATGTGCTCTGACTTGTGGTGGTTTTGGGTCACGACCGTGATGGATATCACGGCCAGGCCGTGACAGACTCTGACTTCAGCCTTTCTTCTTTTTCAGTTTTGCTCGATCATGGCCGTGATGGGCATCACGGCTAGGTCGTGATGGACTCTGTTTGACTCATTTTCTGCACTTTTAAAGCCCTATCTTCATCCAAACTTCATCATGGTTGATCTTGAGCATTTTACCCTTGATATCTGCAAAACAACACACGAAAACCGCCTTACCTGTTCCAAAGGAAAATTAACCTAAAATCTAATAAACATATGCCTAAACTACATGAAAATGCATGCAAAATGATAGACAAAGATGATGTGGAATCACACTCATCAACAAGCTGACACTGGGATGTCCAAACACATTGTAGGGCTGTGAATTATAATGGTCTCAATTTTAAAGTTCTTACTTGTACTGTTATTTGCTAAATGGATGAAATTAGATTACCTAGTAGCTGCCTTGCCATTGGATGCCATTACCTAGTAGCTGCCTTGCCATTGGATGCCAAGATTGAAATCGAGTGCATAGCTGCACTATAAGCACCGGTTGGTTCCTTCAGCAAACTCAGGTTAATAATGAACGTGGAATCTTAACCTAGTATTGGAGTTTAATTTTGGTTTGTCCTCCTTGAATCATGGTGCTCTTATCATTACTATTATTGCTCTAGTATCCTGATAGGAAGGAATTTAATCATCGGATTCTCTCTCAAGATTATGTGCCCCATTAAAAGGGAAAGAAACTAAGTCGGCGACAATGTGTTTTGTTTGCAGCCTTTCATTCCTTTAATCTGTATACATTGCATGTAGACCTCAACCACTCTAAACTCAAAGTAAATATGTTTAATAAATATTTTTGTAGATCGGAAAAGCATGGATCGGAAATGGATGTCTGGCAATCGTTTAACGAAGGAGTATGAGGATGGGGTGAAAGAGTTCATTAGTTTTGCAGTTCGGCATGCGAAAAACCCTAATACAATCATATGTCCTTGTTTAGATTGTTGTTATGCAAGGCGAGTTAGTGCAGCCGATTTGGAAGAACATTTAGTGTGTAATGGAATCGATCAAAGTTATACATGTTGGACAAAACATGGTGAGACAAGAGCTGAGTCTAGTGAAATGAGGAATCGTGTGAGATATTCATCATACGATACCGACACAAATACTTATGAGGGCGATCGTTTTGAAGACATTGCAAATGCTGTTGAAGAGGATCTTCGGGATTGTCCACAAATGTTTGGGAGGTTGGTAAGTGATGCAGAGCAACCATTGTATGATGGATGTACTAAATTCACAAGATTGTCGGCGATGTTAAAGTTGTATAACTTGAAATCGGGCAACGGATGGACTGATAAGAGCTTTACGGACTTACTCACACTATTGAAAGACATGTTGCCAGATGATAATGTGCTTCCTAGTCGGACATACGAGGCTAAACAAATGTTACGCTCTATTGGCATGAGCTACGAGAGGATACATGCTTGTCCTAACGATTGCATTTTATTTCGGAATGAATATGCATCGTTACAGATGTGTCCTAAATGTAATGCCTCACGATATAAGAAGAAAGAATCAGATCCAGAGAAGGTTGTGTGGTATTTTCCCATAATACCCAGATTTAGGCGCATGTACCGTAGTTCTGAAGATTCAAAGCACTTGACATGGCATGAGGATGAAAGGATCAAAGATGGCAAGCTGCGGCACCGGGAAGATTCTCCGCAATGGAAGAAATTTGATCATGATTATCCTGATTTTGGGCAAGATTCAAGAAACCTACGACTTGCATTGGCTACTGACGGATTTAACCCGCATGGTGTTCAAAGTAGCTCTCACAATACATGGCCTGTGATTTTGGTGATTTATAACCTATCCCCATGGCTATGCATGAAGCGCAAATTTATGATGTTATTTATGTTAATTTCTGGGCCCAAACAACCAGGAAATGATATAGACGTCTATTTGACTCCTTTGATTGAAGACTTGAAACAACTGTGGGAGACAGGTGTGGAGGTGTATGATGGGTATAAGGAAGAAAGTTTCAATTTGAGAGCTATGTTGTTTGGGACAATTAATGATTTTCCAGCCTACGATGTCTGTCGAGGATATAGCATCAAGGGTCGGTGTGCATGCCCTATATGTGAAGAGGGTGCAGATTGGATGCGGTTAGAACATTGTAAGAAGAATGTCTTTCTTGGGCATCGTAGATTTTTGCATCCAAGTCATCATTACCGGTGGTGGAGAAAGGCGTTCAATGGGAACTCGGAAGAAGGTAGAGCGCCTTCACCTTTGACGGGTGATCAACTTTTTGAAAAGGTAAAGGATTTGAATATCCAATTCGGTAAACCTTTTGCGAGAGATATTGTCACAAGAGGGTGGAAGAAAAGGTCGATTTTATTTGAGTTGCCATATTGGAAATCATTATATGTAAGACATTTCCTCGATGTGATGCACGTTGAAAAAAATATCTGTGATAGTGTCATTGGTACGTTACTCAATGTGCCAGGGAAGACTAAAGATGGCATCAATGCAAGGTTGGACTTGGTTAGTATGGGAATAAGAAGAGAATTGGGACCGACGAAGAAGGGTAAAAGTACATATCTTCCTCCGGCTGCTTACACTCTATCTAGAAAAGAAAAAACTGTTCTTTGTAAGTTTCTTGAAGGAGTTAAGGTTCCGGATGGGTACTCTTCAAACATTAGGAACCTCATATCGATGAAAGATCTCAAGTTAAAAGGTCTAAAGTCCCACGATTGTCATGTTCTCATGGAGCAGTTGATACCCATTGGTATACGGTCTATTTTACCTAACAAAGTGCGGGGGGCCTTAACTAAACTATGTTTCTTCTTCAAGGCAATTTGCAGCAAAGTGATTGACCCTGGGAAGTTGCCATCATTGCAAAGAGAAATTGTTGTGACTTTATGCGAGCTTGAGATGTACTTTCCACCTTCATTCTTTGACATAATGGTTCATCTAACCATTCACCTTGTTAGAGAGACACAACTGTGTGGGCCAGCTTATATGAGATTGATGTACCCGATTGAGCGTTATATGAAGATATTAAAAGGGTATGTGAAAAACCGATCACGACCAGAAGGTTGTATTGTTGAACGGTATATTGTCGAAGAAGCTGTTGAATTCTGTACCAAATACCTATCCAATGCTGAATCTATAGGGCTGCCAAAGTCTCGTCACACATGGAGAATGATGGGGCAAGGAATTACTGGAAATGAAATAGTGACTATAACAAGGACAGAATGGGAGCAAGCACACTTATATGTTCTGCACAATGCCGATGAGGTTGAGCCATATGTTGAAAAACACAAGGACATGCTTAAGAGTTTGTATCCAAATAAGAATCAAAATTGGCTAACTAGAGAACACAATCGTTGTTTTATAACGTGGCTAAGAGATCACATTTATGCAGAGTTGACTGAAAATGCTACTTCAGTTTCAAATAGATTGAGATGGTTAGCCAAAGGTCCAAGTTTGCATGTGTTCTCTTACCACGGTTATCAAATTAATGGGTACACATTCTATACAAAAGAACAAGATGGTCGGAGTACAATTCAAAACAGTGGTGTGACTCTAGTAGCTCAGTCGATGCATATCTCAAGTGCCAAAGACAGAAACCCGATATATGCAAATATGTCATACTTCGGCGTCATTGAACGCATATGGGAGTTGGATTACACAAAGTTTAAGGTTGGTGTGTTTGGTTGCAAGTGGGTTGACAATAATAACGGTGTTCAGATTGATGAGTCAGGGTTCATGCAGGTGGATCTTAATAGGGTGGGGTATAAAGATGAGCCTTTTATATTAGCATCTCAAGCTCAACAAGTGTTCTATGTCACTGATCCAGCTGATATGAAAAGGTCCATTGTTCTTTTGACTAACAAAATAATTACTAATGTTGATGATCAAGACCATCGAGATGTTGATATTGAAGATGATCCTTTCGTCGGGACATTACAATCACTTGAGATTGATCCAACTAGGGATGATGGTATGTATATGAGAGATGATCATGATGAGGGGCTTTTGGTCAATCCACCATTTCGTACTAATAAAGGACAAACAAATCTCAATCCAATGAAGAAAAGAAAAAGGTTGACTTAAACATGTATGTAGTGTTTGTGTTTAAATGAACTTTCCGATCCTTTTATATTATAGTTAGCATCTTCCGTAATGCTAGTGTTGATTTTGTTATTCATAGTTGTTTTATATTTTGCATCAATTAATGTTATATTAATGTCCATTGATGTTTTACTTGTATCTAATATTTTTGTAGGTAAATGGCATCTTCAAGTAATTCTAGTGATGCCAAAGCGGCGAGACGTGGGCCAACAGATTATGAAGGCGGTCATCCGCTAGGAGTAAAGGACAAAAATTTGATGTAATTTACTTACTAATCTAAGGATTTCATAATGTTGTTTGATATCTAGATTTAATTACTTTATTATTTTTATTAGGTTGAATGGAATTCTTTGGACTAACCTATTCGTGCTAATGGTAAAATATTGAAGAGTTACATTGGGGCCGTTGTTCGGCAAAACGGTCCCAATTATTTGTTCTAATTGGAAGGATGAAGCTTTGGATGGTTTCAAAGAGAGCATATGGGCTGATGTACAGGTAATTGTTAAAATTTATAAATTATATTGTAAACTATGTAAACATACTTACTTTGACACGTTGTTTATATTGTTTTGCGGATGTCTTTTAATGTTGATGAATCTCGGAAAAAATTTGTACTTCGGAAGGCGGTAACCTACATAGGGCATTCAGAACTAGATTGACCAAAAAATTTCTAAGAGATGCCAACGGGAATATCAATGAGGAGCCTCCATCAAAATATCCACACATATCAAGGGATGAGTGGACAGATTTTATAGCAATACGCACAGGAGATGCTCAATTCCTGGTATGTTTAATATCACGTTAGTCCTTATAATTTTATAGCAATACGTACATATGACATTAACCATGTATTAATATTACTTATATGTGTCTGAATAGAAATTAAGCAATGAAAATCGCAATGTAGGCGTTAGATCCTGCATGCCCTTACAAAGCATCATGTAAGGGGTATGCTGACATTGAGGATGAATTGGTATGTATATATATATATTTAACTGCATTTGTGGTAAATATGACTTTTAAACTGTTTGGTTAATTTATATTATCTCAATATACAGATGCAGGAGGCGGGGCCAGAAGTTAAGAAAATTAAACGCCATATTGTGTGGAGGAAAGCCCGCGAGAACAAGGCGGGTGTAATTGACAACAAAAATACGCAGACCGTGTGGAATAAATGTGTTAGTAGACTAACGTTTACATTATCAATTGTTATTTTCATATGATAATATATAATAATTTTAACATTTGCATTTCACCAATAACTATGTGTCAGGAGGAACTCATCACGATCTGCGGTAGAGGGAGAGATAGAAGACTTTGGTCGCCAGGATATTCTTGCCAAAGCCCTAGGTGTGCCGAGAGAACCCCTGGTCGTGTTAGGGGTGTGGGTTTCGGCGTCTCACAAAAAGACTACTTCCCACCCGAAGGTCGTGCAAGAAATAACTCGGAAACGAAAAAGTGGGAGACATTGGTGTCTCAACTCTCTGATAGATTGAACATTTTGGAAGAAAAACTGAAACAAAAGGATGATGAGGAGAGGCGGGGCTAATTTCACAGCCCAAGCTAAGCGTCAAAGATAGTTGCACTCTACCATATGCCAAAGAGGCTTCGGAGGTAATGCATGCCTTTTTTTTTTTTTTACTAGTATTGCATTCGCGATTAAATACATTCAATTGGATGCCTTAATTCACAGCTTATTCATCTATCATTGGATTAGGGCGTCAACTCATGTCACTATATTTATCGACCCCAAACTATCGTATGGTTGCTATGGGTAAAGTATACAATGAGTCGGGTGTTACACTGCACAATTGGACCAGTACCCCTTAACCATGTGAAAGTTGGAGTTGATGTTGCAACCGAGGGGATGCGCCATTGCTGCATTACCTATCGTTGATGCAGATGTGATGACAGTAGGAGATGCAATAGGTACTTATGTGGCATGGCCAATTGATCTCATGGTTGTAATTAATATGGTATGTAATTGCATTTTTCCACCTTTTCATATATGGCATATATGCATTACATTAGTTGATCACTAAGCGGCATATTGAAATGCAAAATTTCCAGGCACTGCAAAAGCTACAGGCAAGGGCAGAGTGTCTGGATATACAAAGGAGTCAATTACAACCCCAGAAAATAAAGGAGGCAACTCTGAGGCCAACCCACCTACAGCTGGTTCAACTACAACTTCTCTGGAATATTTGAATTTCCTTAAAATACATGAACGAAAGAATATGAAAAATGCTAACCAATTGTACGTAGAGATGGAACAAAATATTTTTGGTCACCATTTCATTGAGATGCTCAATACTGAAAATATCAGAGAAGTTGTAAATCATGAATGGGTATCTGCCTCCGTTATTTCCACATATATCAGGTAATAAATCAGGCTTAAAGTGTACAATATTTTTTTAGTCTTTCCATTTAAATATTGATTTCATTGGTGTAATCCATTTTTATATTTTAATTGAAGGTATTTGTATGAAGAATTGTTGCTTCCAAAGGAAATAACGAGGAGGTTTCTGTTCTTGTCCCCACACCAAACAAATACATACGGCTACTTCGGGAGGGATTCACAGACAACGTATCTAGCTGACCGGTTTGCAACTAAAGAAAGAGAATATCAGCCCTTGTTTTTAGCGCCGTGCAATGTTGGGTGAGTCGCTTATCCTATAGGACTTAATTCACAATAATGAATTACATAAAAGTTGAGGTGCTTAGGATTTGTTATCTCAACATTTTTGTAGGAATCATTGGTTTCTGGTCTCGATAAATATTGTTGAAGAGATTATTTACTATCTGGATCCCTTGTATGTTGATCCTAGGGATCGCCCAGAATTAAAGAATCTGTTCGATACGTAAGCATGTTTTTATATTTCTGATTTTCTATGATTCTGTTCGATACGTGAGCATGCGTGTGTTTGTGATGATTGAAAATATGTTTCTTAATGAAGTCTGTTTGATTTTGTGATTAGTGGTTTGCAAGTTTATCGCGCAAATATCGGAGCTAAGGTGCCACGTTTAAAGGCAACCAACATTAAATGGATTCAGATACAGGTATATTTGCAAAAACTTAATGCGCAATTAGATAAAAAAAACTATATTGATTTACTATTTTATTTTTTATAGTGCCCAAGACAACCCAACAGTACAGATTGTGGGTACTATGTCATGCGTTTCATGAAGGAGACTATCTTGCAGAACCAAGTTAAAATACCAATGGCGGTATGTTGTTTACTTAGCTTTTAACTGTGACTGTTCAAATGTTTTAGCAATTGTAACTTAATTTATTTAATTTTTATGTCGCAATACTTCCCTGACTTCAAATGCTCCACATACTCCACTGCTCAACTATCTGAAGTCAAGGAAGAGTGGTGTCGCTATATTGTTGAAAAGTTCGTTTGATTATGTCAAATTGATCACGATGAGTTGCAGCAATACTCATTGGTATGTGAATAATGCTTTATATTTATCAACCCCAAACTATCTATGTATTTGTTTTTCATTGGTACATGCCTTCGAGTTGATGTGCATGGAAAGGAGAAAATAAGTTCAAACTTATTATTTTTGTTAGACTTTGTTAATGCTTGATTTGAATTCTGTTTCTTGCTACAGTAGTATTTACCTAATTAGTCTGCTGTATCCCAATGTAACAGGTTAGTCTTTGTGGTGGAAATGCAGTATGTATGCTACAGAGTCTTTGGATCACATTTCGACACATTACTTTGGTGTTGTCTTGGTCTCATGAAAAACAAATAGAAGCTGTAAATGTAGATTAATTGTAGATGTATGTTGGTTTTCTGATTTTGGTTTCTTAAGGATTGAGATCTGGTATAGTTGCTGCACTTTGATTTTGTCTTACTCGTGTGAATTTGAATACTTTAGAAACAGAGTGGTGTACTTATATCTGGTTATATATATAGTTGCTGTATAGAGTGTTGCACTTTGATTGTATAGTTACTGGTTTGCTGCACAAACACATGCAGTGCTGCATTGAACACTTATATTTGAACACTTATATTTTGAACACATTTTGAACAATTGTGTTGATTGCAACAATTGTGGTTTTTTTGTGTAAATATGCAGGAATAATGGATGTAAAAGTTAAGAAATAAATTCTTTTTAAAAAAAAGGGCTTTAGATAGCGTTTCCTTATACAAACGCTATCTAAAGTCAGACTTTAGATAGCGTTTCCGTGTACAAACGCTATCTAAAGTCTGACTTTAGATAGCGTTTCCGTGTACAAACGCTATCTAAAGTCACCTATTAATAGCAGTTCCTAAATGCTATCTTTGCTAACGAGTTTTAATAGCGGTAGCATAGATAGCGGTTACAAACGCTATTAAAAGGCATACGGAAACACTATCTAAAGTCTAATCTGTTGTAGTGAAAATCTGCTAATGACTAATATGTTGGTTGTACATTAAACATTTAACCCAAAAATTTGGTGAAGTTTTAAACTTTACCAATTCAGGGTGGTAGGTTATTGGGTCTATCAATATAAGTCTGGTTCATAATTACAATGCAGCAAATAAGCATTATAATATCCATGTCATAAACTCTGGATTTTAATTATAATTTTTATTCACAAATTATTTTGAAATATGAGGGATTTGTTGAAAATTTTATTCCAAAATAATTTTTTCTAAAAATTAAATTTGATATATTTAAACATATCTTTTTTCTCATTCATTGCTTATTATTATAGTAATTTGTTTCCATCTTTTCACCTGAAAGAATGGATTTCCTTTTATTACTCTTTATTACTTTTAACGATTTTTTTCTTGGCCTATTAAAATGGTAACTTCAATAGCCTTGAAAAGTAAACAAAAACTGACGATTGAAGGGAATTTATTAGAGATTCTTGCAATTATTCATGAGCCTTTTTTCGAGAAATAAAACAGACTTTTCTCTTTTGGTTGTGAGGGTATTTTTTATGTGAGAGTGAGATGATTAGATCATATCCATTGTATCCAATTTTAAATGGTCAATGATTAAAACAAAAAGTTAGGTGACTTTCTAAGTGATCATGTGACATTTTAAAACTATTAAATATCTTTTAATCTTACCATCCATGTATGATTGTATAGCTCAGATTAACTCATTTTACTTTAATATAAAAAATGTCACATAACTAAAAACAACCCCTCTATATATATATATGTATGTATGTATGTAGGGGAGGCCTATGGCTGCCATGACCTCCCCAACTTTTCAAAAATGTTTTTTCATAATATACCTATAATTAATTTTCTCCTTAAAAAAACTGAGGAAGTGTTTAATCTGCAACTGCAGCAACTGAATATTTGGTTGTTTGCTCCTTTGTTTTTTTTAATTGAATTTTTTCTTTGCTTTCTCAATGTACGTTGATTTTGGTGAGGTGATGTTTTATTCATTTATTGTTCGAATATTGCTAACTGTTGTTTTAAGGATACTGGTTAAATAATCAATAAAAAGAAATCTTACATTGGAAAGATAAGTGTAAACTATTTTACAATATTAAATATAAATATATAATTTATCCATAAAAAGATTCTCTTTTTTATTCCTTAACAAGTATCTTAAGGCACTCACTAGCATTCTCCTTATTTTTTTAAGGTTTGCTCCTTTTCATGTTTTTGTCTTTTCCTTGATTTTATTTTATTGAGTTTGTTTTCAATTATTTTAAATTTTTTTTAAAAAATTCTTACAAAATCTATCTTTAGGTCCACCAACTGAGTCAAAGTGATGTTTAAAAATAAAGCTATTGACTCATTTTTCAAAAAAAATTTGAATAAAGATGAAATACAGTCTAGTGCTCCAATTTTGAATTGATAGAGTAATATTGAAAATGTTCTTGAGCAACATATTGTGTCACCTCCTGCTAAAGCTATAAGAGTTGACGAAAAATTTAATTTTCATACTTTGATGTATGATCCCATAAAGCATCCACAAATTTGGGATTATCTTATCAATCAACAAGATGAAATTCGCAGGAAATATATAATGTTTGGATTATATTAATTTATTGTGGATGTGTATCCACTTTCTTGGCCCCCACATAGAAAATTCCTGGCTCCGCCCCTATATCTGTGTGTGTAATTATTTTTAACGCATACTTATGTCTTTGGTATTATTCATTATTTAATGAAAATTAAGATAGAAAATAACAGATAATATTTTGAATGAGAATAATTAATGTATATAATTTTTATATATTTATATTTTAAAAATAAAATTGTCTTGTCTTGTGCCAACCTAGTTGGGATGTTAGCTAATCATTGTGATGCTTTTGCATGACATTTCTTGCTTAAAAAACAAGTAAAATTGTCTAGAAAGCAATTAATGTGTAGACATAAAATGAGGAGGGGACTTTGCTTAAATTCAACGATGCATCTAATGGCTAATCACAACTTCATATATTAACAAAAAGAAAGAGATACATATTCAAAGTATGATGCAGGAGAAGAAAGTGGTGCCTCCTTTCATGATTGTGATGGCTGTAGGCCTATTGGTTACAACATCCAATGCAAGCCAAGTTGAAGAGGTAACATGCACTGAGGCTACACCATACTTGATACCCTGTGTTGGATATTTGGAGGGCTCTGGCCCTGGACAACTATCTGTAGCTTGTTGCTCTGGAGCATCAACGGTTTTTCACAGGTCCGATACTCCTCAAAATCACAGGGATCTAAGCGAATGTTTCGCACAAGCCGCTAAACAATTTGGTATCAAACCTGACAGATCCAAACAACTACCTCAATTGTGTCATATCAATCTACCATTTCCTCTTGACCCCAATATTGATTGCAACTCGTAAGTCTCTCTTTAAAACCTATTTCGTATGGAAATTCATTAAATTTTGATTGCAATATGTTTCTTAAACTTGGCTTCATTATGTGCAGGATTCCATGATCCTTCCAAAAGGCTGGAATACAGATAAAAAGCATGAGGAACAATCAATAGTATAGTACAATTAAGTGTATGAGTTGCAAATACTTGTTTAAGAACAATTTCAAGTTATGTATATCTTGACAATTCAATATACTGAATAAAGATTTATCTATTTTTAGCTTTAAAATCTGCTAATGACTAATATGTTGATTATATATTAAAAATTTAACCAAAAATTAAATTTGGTGAAGTTTTAAAATTCACCAATTCATGGTGGTAGGTTATCGGGTCTATCAATATAAGTCCGGTTCATAATTCACAATGAGACACCCCGATGTCCCATTAAAGAAAAACCTAAATTTAACTAAAACTTAATCGTGATATTAGCATTAAACGTATATACAGAAAATCATAAATATTAAAACCTTAAAACATAAAGAACGAAAACATAGCCATCACACATAGATATACATATACATAAAGGTACAAGGTACTATATAGGGTTCCACATCAGAGTAGGGCCCCAAAAGTATAAACTGACAAAATAACTGAAAATACAACCACTCTCAAGAAGACGCACTGGCCACAGACTCTCTACTCAACTACTCAGGTCCACTGTTCGTCCTCCGGCATCTGGCTCATAAGGGATCCCATCAAGCTCCTCAATAGCCGGCCCATCTACAGTGTCTTCTCATAGCGATCACATTAAAGATACATACATAGAAAAGAAGTAGGGAGATAAAAAAACTATCTATCATCATATATGGAAAATGGTACGTAACATATAATCAATAAAGGCACACAAGCATGCATCACAGATATATATATATATATATATATATATATATATATATATATATATATATATATATATATATATATAAACACACACAATCATCCTCGAGATACATTATCATCATCTACCCTTCACACTCATGCAACTTTTGCTGACGTGGCCACCACCAATGTTGTCACACATCCCTCGTCTGATTAGGGATGTCAGTCAGTCGTCCAAGCGACGCGTCCCCAAATCCCGGCGCACACTCTCATCCGTGGTGAGAATGCTGATGCAAAGTAATGACACTATATCATAGAGTTTAGGGTTTAGGGTTTAGGGTTTAGGGTTTAGGGTTTAGGGTTTAGGGTTTAGGGTTTAGGGTTTAGGGTTTAGGGTTTAGGGTTTAGCCACGTCTAAATCACATATCATACTCTCCCCCAACATGCATCACTTTAAAATATCATATATCATCGCCTAGATACCAACTAAGCATGTCATTGCAGATCAAACATATTATCACCCAAGACAACATGTTAACAACCATAATAAAAATACAATAATAACAACACCATAATAATAAAAAAATAATAATCACATCATAATAATAATAATTAAAAAAATTTGTAACTCTCCCTTGGGCATTTCATGACTAACTCAAATTCGTAAAAACATATTAAATAAAAAGAAATGTTGGTTGCTTTCGGAAAATAAAATTTTCTGGTATCCTTAACCTTACTCTAAAATGGTTATGAATTTTTTTTATTCCTTTCTCCATATAAACAAACGTCATAAATATATACATCATCATACTTATACATCAAGACCTTCGTAACAACAGGTCATTTCCAAAGTCATAACATCAGGAAATAAAAATATAACTATAACTTAGCGATAGTCTGGCACCATAACTCAAAAATGATGGCTCTCAGCAGCCAGATATACAGACTATTCTCAAGAGGGTATAACACAGCCTAATGTCCTAGTTGAGTTGGTTACTCCAACCGATAGGGAAGACCCCCGAGGTCATCCCTATGATCATTGGTCTCTTCTCAGTTATCGGGACTAATGTCCTCAAGTAAAACAGGGAACTCCTCTGCAACATCTGTATTCGTGTCCCACGGTACAACAACAAGAACCAAGGAAACATATATATTGCAAAGGTGAGATACCGACAAATGAGTTTTATCATGATAACTACATGCACGATACACAAAAACAGAATATACACCTATATATATAACACATGAATCCACAAAATAAACATAAAGCTTAAAACATTGGGATTCATACCCGACAGTCATTTTAACTTATAAGAATGCAAGACACTTCAACAATCATCATCTAACTTTGATATTTATTCTCGTTACTTTTCTTTTTCGTTTCGTTCTTTCTTTGTCGAGGCTCACAGCTCACGACTGTACTTACTTTGACATCGAGTTCATTCATTCTTAACACAAGACGCATAGTCAAATGTGACAATTGGGACTTTAACCCATAACACACATAACACAAAGTCAAGTGTGCCAACTGGGACTTTAACCCGCGACACACTGGACACAAATTCAAAATTTGCCAACTGGGACTCTAACCCACGACACACAAGATAGAGATTCAAATGTACCAACTGGGACTCTAACCCACGGCACACAAGACATGGATTCAAATGTGACAATTGGGACTCTAACCCACGACAGACAGGATATGGATTCAAATGTGCCAACTGGGACTCTAACCCACGACACACAGGACACATAGTCCACGTACTTACTCATAGGAACACTAGCCCAATGTTTCAGTCATCTAGGTCCTCACAACTTCCACTTTTAACACAGTTTTCGTTCTGTGAGAAACAACTTATCAAAACGAAACTCCGAAAAACTTATCCAAGTTTATCGGAAAGGTTTTCGCTGACTTAAAACATTTTTGCAGGAAATTCTTTTCCATTAAAATACGTTTATAAAAAGTTAAATCACAACGTAGTTCAATTTTTCTTAACTCATTTTCTTTTGAAATCCCTTTTCCGAAAACACATCAATTCCTTGAAAATTTATTTCCTAGCACGGTTTTATCCAAAAGGATCAAACATCCCTCATAGTTCCGCTGTAAATCACTTTCTAAATTATCATACGTTTTGGAACAAATCTTCTTGTAAAATCAAAATGACTTTCTATTTGACAAAAGTTTTTTCCGTCCACATTAAAATTATTTTTGGAACGAAATTTATCGAAATTAATAATTATTTTATTTTTTAATTTATTTCGAAAAAATCAACGTAAGTGAAATTTTTTCACGGTTTCGTCCTCACTGTCACCCATTGACTTATTCTTTCATCAAAATATCATTAAAACATTATTTTTCACATTTTCTTCCACTTCCATCAATTAAACACTTAAGTTTTTCCCTTAAAGTTTGTAACCTCAATATACTTGAGCACTGACCACTGTGAAGCTTTCAGCCAATCATTCAAACAACAGTTAATCCATACATCACAGTCATAACAGATATCATAGTTATAACACATGTCTCAGTTACAACATACATCACATAAGCCACAAAAACCACATAACCCATATAAACTACATAATCAACACGTAATAAATAAATCAAACAACATGATATCACTACAATTAATTATACCGACAACCCGCAGATAGCATGTAGCTATCAAAAACCCCTCAAGTAAACTACTTTTACCTCTTGAAGTTTTCAGTTTCCTCCTCCAAGTGTCTCTTTGAATCTCGGTTCCTCCTCACAACTCAATTACAACAACTAAAAATTATCCTTCACAACAAACAACACAACATGTTAAACATTGAACAAAAATTCATCTAACTAACTATGATTAGGATTCGGTCTTCATGAGATAAATAGGCTAGGCATTTCAAAAATTCTCAAGCTTTTGGATCAATGATCCTAGAGTATTAGAAAGACTTAAAACAATTGCCATGAGTCAAAAATTGAAACAAAACCATCTAACCCATCTAGAGTTAGGGTTCGGCCCGTGACACCCTCTACCCCGCATGCATTCAAAAGCAATAACACATATAAAAGAGAGAGAACACATGCAAATATATATAATTATCAAAATCGGGCAGAGACTGCCGCATTGTAACATAACGCGGAAATAACCAAAACATGTTTATAAAGAAAACATAACATAAAACAAAACCATAAATGAACCCAACCCGGATGTCACACTACAGAGCTGGTATAACCAATCCGATAAACCAACTCGGATACGATTGGAAACAACTAAACAACCACTGAAAACGGAAATCCTATCTACGAGTCGTTGCTCCTCAAAATCACTCCTCAACTGGCTGCACATCGACCTCTGCATAAACGATACATGTGACAAACAAGAAACATATAGATATGGAGTAAGAAACATATATATGAATGTAACGGCAAGGAAGCAGTTAGCAAGACGAGCATACATCAAACAAGCATATTATATCAAACAGCAATATCATAACAATAATCATCATATAACGTGTATGCTATGCAATGCGGTTCTGCTCCACTCCTCTACTATGCACTTGGATCCAAACTAACTCAGGATTCCAACTTTGGGCTTACATTTCCACATTGGTCAATAAGCACCAACGCTGGGGCAATCCACCAAACCATGGGTGGACCCCTAGGACAGCCGACACATCTTATTCTCGGATGCGCCACCACGGTGTATACTTGATTCCCTTTCGGACGAATCCCGCGGATGGCCAGATCGTCTTACACACGGACAACCTCCCCTATGTTGTACAACCTCCAATCAACATCTCCGATGCATGAATGCATGGCAAACAACACAACCACATCCACCACCTCCGCTTGGGCCCATAGGCTATCCAAGTTTTAACACCATCAACACCTCGACCACTCGGCGATCGAGGATTATCGTTAACATTTCATATTCATTAATTAATCACTCTAGTCATTTCTACACTAGAGATTACCACCTTGACCATTAAGCATCAAGGCCCCCTTGGAGCGAACACTAGGTTACCAAGGTACATCATCTTATCACTTAGAGCGAACACTAGGCTACCAAGGTACAACATCTTAACGCTTGGAGCAGACACTAGGCTACCAAGGTACAACATCTTATCACTTGTATTTGGTTTTCAAGTTCCGTTGGTATTTTATTAAGTCTTTTATAGAGAATTTGGGGTGACAACCCCTGCTTCAGGTTCTGTTCTGCGTTCTGTTCTGAATAGGTGAGCACGGTCGTGCTCACCCCTCAGCACGGTCATGCTGAGCTCACAGTCAAGCACGATCGTGCTGACTGTTGAGCATGGGCCTGCTTAAGCAAGACGCCCATTTCTGGGTTTGAATGGGAGCACGGGCGTGCTCCCTGTTGAGCACGGGCGTGCTCCCTGTTGAGCACGGGCGTGCTCCCTGTTGAGCACGGGCGTGCTCAAGTGTACACGCTGCTGTTCTGGGCAGAAGGGTCACAAACCCTATTGCCACTTGTTTTGGGACATCTCAGATTCAAATCTAAGGGTTCTCACTAATCCATTGATCATAGCTTCATTCATCTTAACTGCTCTTCATTAATATTCATGTCTTATCATCATGGGGAATTAATCCTTTAATCATAGCTTCGTTATTAATGTTCCTAGAACACTTACTAATCAATCCTAGAGTCTTTAACTAAGCCCTATGAACATAACCTTACCTCTCACACTATATTCATGTCTTATGAACAACTGGGATAAACATCCCTTAAATATCATTTATCATCGTTAACGTATTTTAACGTCTTTAACATCATTGTTGGCATCAACATTCTCAACAATCAATACTCATAAAGAGCACAACACAACAACAGACTCATACCAACACTCGATAATGTTGGTAAACTAGACACATTCCCTCGAGCAGATCGACGAGTTCCCAAAGCCTTGGCTAAACAAGAAGAAGACAATCAATTAGTCTCTAGATCTGATAAATAGAAAAGTGACTAAGAGAGAGGGAAGACAACATTACCTCAAACTATACTATCGCACTACTTCTCTCCCACAACTAGAGCAAGTACACCAAGAACTTCAAGGGGTTCAAGGAGAGGGAAGGTAAGAGATTTCTGTCGAACTAGGATTGTCCAAAGTGACAAAAAGAGGGTTTGGGTCGTAACCCTCATGGAACTGCTCTATTTATAGACTCTGAGACCTGAGCACGGCCTTGCTCCCTGTTGAGCATGGCCAAGCTCAATTCCTGAGCATGGGGCACTCAAAGATTGTACGGTGAGACCATCTAAACGATCGAATTGGCCAAAAATATAAAATAATACTTGTAGATAATTCTCTTATCTTTCCAACGCCACAAATATCACAACGATCGGACATCTAGAACTAAAGATATGGCTAA
This sequence comes from Sophora flavescens, assembly GCA_030762895.1. Classification (NCBI taxonomy): domain Eukaryota; kingdom Viridiplantae; phylum Streptophyta; class Magnoliopsida; order Fabales; family Fabaceae; genus Sophora; species Sophora flavescens. Next base: position 83,510,630 of record CM061068.1, read on the forward strand.
AACGGTGAAACATGTTACTTGGACTCTAAAAGGATTGAACCTTTCTAAGACTAAACTTCCCCAAACACGAACTTAGGCATCAAAAACAAACATAACACGCATAAACAAACATATATATAGCATATATGAAAGCACTAAGCTTATTTACAAAAAACGGGGTGTTACAATTCCACCCCTCTTATAAAAATTTTGTCCTCGAAAATTCTATCACCTCAACTAGTTAACTCTCACCAATTAAGATCGTACCTTGGGTTGAGTCCTTGGACTCGGAGACTCCAGCTCCACTAAGAGAGTAGACCCTCCTAGTGGTCTTCAGTAGATTGACTTTAGGCTTCTAATGCCTGATAACATTCTGTAGCTCTGACTTCTCTTCTTCGCAGTTCCGATGGAAGTGGCCATACTTGCCACACTTGAAACAGATGATTTCCGACTCCTTGCAATGGATGGGTATAGTGACCTTCTCCACATTTACCACACTTGATATACCTAGAGGAATCCCAGTCCTTAAGCTTACCTACTGAGAATCGCTGCTCCTTTCCATTCCTCTTGAAGTCCCGACCGATCGAAGCCAGACACTGTCTTTCTTCGTCCTTCTGACCGTCATCCTTACTTCTCTGTACATCTGAACTCTTATGACTTGCGATCCTGGACTTGTAAGAATCCTCGAAGATTCGGCACTTGTTCACCAAGGTGGAAAAGACTCAGATCTCCTGGTAGATAATAGCCTGCTTGATTTCTGGACGCAGACCGGCCTCAAACTTTATGCACTTGGAGCGGTCGTCCGCCATATACTGGTACAATGTATAGTAACGGGTGAGCTCATCAAACTTAGTCGCATACTCTCCTATTGACATGTTGCCATGCTTCAGCGTCAGAAACTCCATCTCATTTTTGTCCTTGATGTCCGCCGGAAAGTACTTCTCGAGAAACCTGTCCTTAAATACCATCCATGTGATCATAGTACCTTCTGCCTGGATATGTTGACGACAGTTCTCCCACCAATGTTCAGCCTCCTCTGTCAGCATAAAGGTCCCAAAGATGACCTTCTGTTGTTCGTTGCATCGCATAGCTCGGAAGATCTTTTCAGTCTCCCTCAGCCACAACAAAGCTCCTTCCGGGTCGTAAGCTCCCTTAAAAGATGGCGGGTTGTTTCGCTGGAACTTGTCCAATCTTTGAAACTCAACTGGTCCATCATTGTTGTTGTTCTGGTTTTGGCCTATGGCGTTTGTGAGCAATGCCAAAGCATCGGCGATCGCTTGGTCGTTCCTACCTCTTCCTGCAATTGGTTCCTGCATTTACCCGAGACAACAGTTAAACACAAAGAACCAAGCAAGAAGGTCTAACGGTTCTTAATACTAGAGCATCATTATCTATAACAAGTACAGATAATTCAAGCAAAACACACAGAAGACTATCAACATACTCATACCACGTCCGGATAGGGCCGAACTGCTCTAACACCACTAAATGTGACACCCTCTACCCCGCATGCATTCAAAAGCGATAACACATATATAAAAGAGATAGAACACATGCAAATATATATAATTATCAAAACCGGGCAGAGACTGCCGCATTGTAACATAACGCGGAAATAACCAAAACACTTTTATTGAGACAACCCGACGTCCCATTAAATAAAACCCAAAATATTAAGACCTAATTTCGTTATTATCGTTAAGCGGATATATTAAAAACAGCGGAAAATTAAAACTTAAAATATAAAACAGTAAACATACATGAAGAAACATAACCATATATATATATATATATATATATATATATATATATATATATATATATATATATATATATATATATACACACATCATATCCTAATACAATACAGTAGAGGGAATCTCATCAGTGAGATCCCAATAGGTACAAACTGGTGACATCAGCAAAATACATCAAAGAACAAAGGAAAGATGCCTCGCCGGTTCTCTCCACACCCAGTCCCATCTCAAAATACAACAAAATCCTCACTCATGCCTAACTGACGGCACTGGCCCAAGCCATCATATGCTACCACCCTCGCCAGCATCCCGTGGTCCGGCAAGTCCAGATACTCCTCCGCTCCCACAGGAAGTGCTCCAATCCGACTGCCTCTGGACCATCTGTCTGTATAGCCGACTATCTCTGGGATGTAGCCGTCTGGAAGACACCCAAGAAGACTCTGAAACAATGGCCCGGACCTCTGGAGGTGCTGGTACCTCTGGAAGGGGCAACCAGTCCTGGGCTGGAGCAATCGGGTCATCCTCCTGCATGGGTGCCAACTCTGGATCTGGTACTGGTGCGGGTGCAGGTGATGGTGCAAGCCCTGGTACAAGTACATCGAAGGGTACCATGAAGGGGACGGGATCCATGCCTGGCATCGGTAACATCGGCGGTATATGTCCATCAGGCTGTCCTAACTGGAAGGGAAAGGTCATGCCAAAAAGGAACGTGCTGACAAAACCAATGGGCGCTCCATGCCCCAGTCCTGAACTGATGGACATCGGACCCCGTATATACATCAAAACGGGTGACTGGGTCCACTAGCCACCCATTTGGATCAACGCACTCCACCTCAAAGGTCCCCGAGAGGTGAAACCCTAGATCCTGGATCATCCATGGATGGTCCCAGTGCTCCATCTGTACTTGCTGGGTCTGAGGTACAAGATATATATATATATATATATATATATATATATATATATATATATATATATGCACAAAACACACAACACAAGAAAATGGATAAAAAGCAATATAATGTCAAATGTGGAAAAGGTTTAGCAACATTTAATTCTATAACAACACACTAAACATCCGTCTCCAACAATGTTTAATCATCAAGTATCAGCCAATCCACGTCTAAGATGTTTAATCATCCCCAATCCACGTCTAAGATGTTTAATCATCAAGTATCAGCCATATCCGGATATCCAACAATGACACGTCCCAAAGGCCCCGGCGCACACCCTCGTCAGCGGATGGAGGATACCTATGCAAAGCAATGGCACTATAGAAACACAATCTGGTGCACACCTCTGAACCACGGCCAGGGTGCTCATGCAAAGCATGAACTATAGCTGCAACTAAATTGAAATAATATCTGGGACGGTCCGCCGTTGGCCTAACCCCGGGAATTCTCCTTCCAAGGACTAGGCCCTAAAGACCATGTTTCAGGTCCACTAGACCATGTTTCAGGTCAACCATATCACGGACCATGTTTTAGGTCACCCCCTAGTGCCCTAACCGCTCATCATAATCTCATAGATAAGCTCAATAATAATCTCATCTCATCAATCTCATCATCATCATATCACAGTAATTATCTCGGTTAGGCACTGCTAGTACATATAGTATGAATTCCCCAATACATCATCATATCTCAACATAACTTATCCCTTACTCAACCTCTAAGCATAATCATAACACTCATCACAACATACCATCATATCATCAAAATCATCATCAATACCACCATGTCATGAAATCATCATTTCAGTCATATCATCATTTCCAAAATAATCATCATTACCAATAATAATAAAAAATAATAATAATATAACATGTTCATAACATAATTACACACTCATAACTTCATCATCCATCAATTACCAATATCAAACCAACCAGTCAAATCAGTCAAAGCAGACAATCATTATATAGTAAAATAATATATTTTAGACGTAACAGTGATAAATGCACAATTTCCATATCATCATTGGTACCACTAGGTAGTCCCCAATGTGATATGGATATTGTCTGTTACTCGCTCTCATTGTAGGGTTTTGGTCGCCCTACGCCATTATCGAATTAAATGTAATCGCTCCGTTTCCGACGTTAATTGGTTTCTTCCCCCCACCTGAAGAACGTACGACATCGGAAACGCTACGAGATCACAAATACTCGACTCCTCTCGAATATCACACTGAACGAGGTCCCTGAATCTCCGATATCCCACCTAAACAACACATTTTGAAAGACACAAAATAAGAAAGTCAAAATCTGCAGTAAACACCACATGATCAGCCACTGTTTTGGCTCTATATTACAATCTAGACCTTTGTTAAAAACTTTGACCATTGAGAATAAAGAACTACCTTTCCTTTACCTTCTCCAAAAATTTCAGCTCGATCCAACGGTGAACGAGCCGAAAATGATCTTTCCAAGGTGACTGGTCAGGAGCTACACGGGTTGAGTTTATCTCCCTCTTCTAAGTTAAATAACTCACACTCTGGGGATTACTTGGAAGTTTCAACCGTTGGATATGAAATACTATCAACCCAGAACCTCTCTATGAAATTGCAACACGATCTAACGGTGGAAGAAGGTGTTGTGAGGGATTTACAGAGGCTGCTCAGCTTCAAACTTGAAGCTCTCAACAATGGAAGGTTTCGGTTTTGGTAGTTCCCCTCCTCTTTTCTCTATTTATCTCTCTATTTTTCTCTCTTCCTTTCTCTATATCTTTTCCTCTCTATCTATATTTGGTTGTTCTCTGTATTTTCCATCTGAAGAGGTTCAAATGAGGTGTTGAACCTCTTTTATTTTATTTTTTCCAAGGCTGATCACGGGCGCTCAGCGCCATTCACCAGTATCCAGCGCTGGACATGCAACCGAGGGCCTTTCATGTGTGACGCATGTCAGTGCTGATCAGTGGCTGGCCTTATGGCAGCCACACAGATTTTGTGCGTTTATTCGCGTTCTGAGCTTGTTCGAAGTCCGATTGATCCCAAAATTGAGACGTAGGCTCACTAAGACCTAATGAACAACCTCGAACCATTAAAAATGAATAACCTCAATCCTAACTTCGAGTTTCTTATTTCTCGTTCAAACGTTCTAAAGACAATAATTGGGAAAATCCTAAGTTTTGCTCACATTTAAACTCATTCCCGATAATTGCTTACTTCTTATGCAAAATTTCCTAGAAGACAAATATCTTAACCACAAAAATTTCAAGTCTTTACCTTAAACATATTATAAAATCAGGCCGTTACATTTATAAAGAAAACATAAGATAAAACAAAACCATAAACGAACCCAACCCCGATGTCACACTACAGAGCAGGTATAACCAATCCGATAAAATAACTCGGATACAACTAGAAACAACTAAACAACTACTGAAAATGGAAATCCTATCTATGAGTCGCGGCTCCTCAGAGTCACTCCTCAACTGGCTTCACATCGACCTCTGCATAAATGATACATGCCACAAACAAGAAACATAGAGATAGGGAGTAAGCAACATATATATGAATATAACGGCAAGGAAGCAGTTAGCAAGACGAGCATACATCAAACAAGCATATTATATCAAACGACAATATCATAACAATCATCATCATATAACGTGTATGCTATGCAGCATACATCAAACAAGCATATTATATCAAACGACAATATCATAACAATCATCATCATATAACGTGTATGCTATGCAATGCAGTTCTGCTCCACTCCTCTACTATGAACTTGGATCCAAACTAACTCAGGATGCCAACTTTGGGCTTACATTTCCACATTGGTCAATAAGCACCAACGCCGGGGCAATCCACCAAACTATGGGTGGACCCCTAGGACAGCCGACACATCTTATTCTCGGATGCGCCACCACGGTGTATACTTGATTCCCTTTCGGACGAATCCCGCGGACGGCCAGATCGTCTTACACACGGACAACCTCCCCTATGTTGAAAAACCTCCAATCAACATCTCTGATGCATGAATGCATGGCAAACTACACACAACCACCACCTCCGCTTGGACCCATAGGCTACCCAAGTTTTAACACCATCAACACCTCGACCACTCGGCTATCGAGGATTATCGTTAACATTTCGTATTCATTAATTAATCACTCTAGCCGTTCTACACTAGAGATTACCAACTTGACCATTAAGCATCAAGGCCCTCTTGGAGCGAACACTAGGCTACCAAGGTACATCATCTTATCACTTGGAGTGGACACTAGGCTACCAAGGTACAACAACTTATCACTTGTATTTGGTCTTCATGTTCCGTTGGTATTTTGTTAAGTCTTTTGGAGCATTTGGGGTGACAACCCCTGCTTCAGGTTCTGTTCTGCATTCTGTTCTGAATAGGTGAGCACGGTCGTGCTCAACCCTCAGCACTGTCGTGCTGAGCTCACGATAAAAAATGATCGTGCTGATTGTTGAGCACGGACGTGCTTAAGCAGTGCGCCTAGTTCTGGGTTTGAATGGGAGCATGGTCGTGCTCCCCGTTGAGCACGGGTGTGCTCAAGTGCGGGCCCTGCTGTTCTGGGCAGAAGGATCACATACCCTATTGCCACTTGTTTTGGGACATCTCAGATTCAAACCTAAGGTTTCTCACTAATCCATTGATCATAGATTCATTAGTCTTAACTTCTCTTCATTAATATTCATGTCTTATCATCATGGGGAATTAATCCTTTAATCATAGCTTCGTTATTAATGTTCCAATAACACTCACTAATCAATCCTAGAGTCTTTAACTAAGCCATATGAACATAACCTTATCTCTCACACTATATTCATGTCTTATGAACAACTGGGATAAACATCCTTTAAATCTCATTTATCATCATTAACGTATTTTAATGTCTTTAACATAATTGTTGGCATTCGCATCCTCAAACGTCAACACTCATAAAGAGCACAACACACCAACAACCAATAACATCATACTCATCATAATCATGGCATCACAACATTAACATATTTATAACAAACAACATCAATCAATAATAATAGTCATGCCATCACCCTCAAGTTGGTGCATAGATATATATCATGCCCAACTTGCTTATCAAGTGCTCAAATTTTGGTCTTGCTAGACTCTTGGTCAAAATATCAGCTGTTTGTTGGTTGGAAGTCACAAAAAGAAGACAGATAACGCCAGCATCTAATTTTTCTTTTATGAAGTAGCAATCAATCTCAATGTGTTTGGTTCTGTCATGATGGACGAGATTGTGAGCTATGCTTATTGCTGCTTTGTTGTCATATTACAATTTCAATGGAAGATCAACCTTCATCTTGAGTTCCTCCAAAACTCTATAGATCCATAACCCTTCGCAAATTCATTGGGCCATTGCTCTAAATTCAGCCTCAGCACTACTTCTAGCAACCACACCTTGTTTCTTGCTTCTCCAAGTTACTAGATTTCCCCACACATAGGTACAATATCCCGAAGTTAATTTTCTGTCGGTGACTGATCCTGCCCAATCTGCATCTGTACAGATTTCAACATTCCTCTCAGTAAAGAATTTTTGTAACAATGGATGCCACTTTCTTTGAAAAACAACCTTTTTTTAAGGTCATTCTTCTTCAGGGGGGAATTCATATGAAGATTCTTTTGAAACCATTATTTTATCTGAAAATTCACACAATTCTGAGACTTATACTACTGCACCAATAGCCAATGACCAAGATTCGTTATCTGGATCTACTCCCATTATGAGTAAGGCTCCTATGGAATCTGAGTCTACATCTCTAAATTAAAACTCGGACAAACAATCCTTGGAAATTGATAATAATGATGAACTAATCGAAATGCCACAACATGATGATTCTTGTGAAGAAGAAATTGACAGGTTCAAGGATGGTGACCGAATGTGTGGAAAGTTCTTTGTTTCAAAAAACCATAAGAAAAGGAATGAAGAATCAACTCTCCAGCATAGTCATGAATCTAAACCGAGGGAAAATCCAATCAGTCAACCTGATACAGGTAACTCCCCATCTGAACCTAAATGTCACAATGAATCAGTAGAGTTAGACATCCCTATAGCGCTTAGAAAAGGTATTAGATCTTGTACTAAGCATCCTTGGTCTAAATTTATGTCATATTCAAATTTGTCTTCCCATTTTGCTGTATTTACCTCACAGTTGTCTAGTACAGAAGTTCCAAAAAATTTACAGGAAGCTCTAACAATTCCAAAGTGGAAGGAATCTGTTCTTAAGGAGATGAGAGCTCTTGATAAGAACAACACTTGGAGTGTTATGACCTTACCATCTGGGAAAAACACAATGGGTTGCAAATGGGTCTTCATTGTGAAGTATAATTCAGATGGATCCTTAGAAAGGTACAAGACACGCTTGGTGGCCAAGGGATTCACTCAAACTTATGGCACAGACTACTCGGAAACTTTTGTTCCTGTGACAAAATTGAACATTGTCATTTTCTCTTATCCCTTGCTGCCAACTTATATTGGCCTTTGCACCAACTGGATGTGAAGAATGCATTCCTCAATGGTGACCTAAAAGAACAGGTATACATGGATGGGCCTCCTGGATTTGAAGAAAAATTTGGGTCAAATGTGTGTAAATTGAAGAAGTCACTCTATGGGCTCAAACAATCCCCGAGAGCATGGTTCGAAAGATTCACCCAGTCCATGAAGAAACAGGGATACAGTCAAGGACAAGCTGATCACACTCTATTCACAAAATTTTCTTCTGATGGGAAGATTGCTACACTAATTGTCTATGTTGATGACATTGTTCTTATTGGGAATGATGTAATAGAGATGAGAAGACTGAAGAAAAATTTGGCAGCATAATTTGAGATCAAGGATTTGGGAGCATTGAGATATTTTCTTGGCATAGAGGTTGCTCGATCCAAAAAGTGAATTGTGGTTTCCCAACGAAAGTACATTATGGACCTTTTAAAGGAAACTGGAATGAGTGATTGCAGACCAGTCAATACCCCCATGGACCCAAATGTGAAACTTTGGGAGAAAGGAGATGTTCCTGTTGATATTGGGAGATATCAGAGATTAGTTGGCAAGTTAATCTACTTGTCTCATACCAGACCTGATATTGCCTTTTCTATGAGTGTTGTAAGCCATTTATGCACTCCCCATATGAAGAACATCTTGAGGCAGGCTACAGAATTTTGAGCACTTGATAAGCAAGTTGGGCATGATAGATATCTATGCACCAACTTCAGGGGTGGTGGGGGGTGGAGAACCAGGAAAATATGCTGCAGTTAAAACAGCTTCACCCACAAGTATTTTGGAACTTTTGTTTCGAAGAGTAAGGCTCTAGCAACCTCTAGGAGATGCCTATTATTTCTCTCCACAATCCCATTCTGTTGGGGTGTATTAGCACAAGAACTTTGATGCACAACCCCATTTTGAAGAAAGAAATTCCCCAAAATCATATTAAAATATCCTTTCCATTATCACTTATTAAGACTTGAATATTTTCTTGGCATTGATTATGCACCATTTAAAAGAAAATTCTTACAGCTTGACCAGCCTCAGATTTTTCCTTTAACAAGTACACCCAACAAAGTCTAGTGTGATCATCGATAAAAGTAATGAACCATTTTTTATTCGAGAGTGTACTTGTCTTATTAGGACCCCAAACATCATTGTGAATAATAGAAAAAGGTTTTGTTGGCTTATAAGATTGCATAGGACAAAAGAGCGATGATGTTTTTCAAATTCGCAAGTTTCACAATGAAATAACTAAGGGTCTTTATTACAAAACAAATTTAGAAATAAATATTTTAGGTACCTAAACCTCGGGTGACCTAATCGTAAATGCCATAACATAATATCATTATTGTTATAGGAAATAAAACTAGATTCAAAGCAGGAACCTATTGGTTGGGATTGTTGTTTTGATCCAAGTCCATCATCAAAGTAATAGAGTCCTCCATTCTCCTTAGCACTGCCAATCATCCTCCCCGAGTTCAAATCCTGAAGCACACAATGAGAAGGAAGGAAGTTAGTTTGACAGTTTTTATCCCAGGCTAATTTACTGACCGATAAAAGACTACATGACAAATTTGGGACATGAAGGACGTCTGGGAGAGTTATCGTTGGAGACAGGACAATGGACCCTTTCCCTACAATGTCTGATAGAGAACCAGCTGCAATTTTAATTTTCTGGTTACCTGCACAAGGACTATATGAAGAAAAGAAACTAGACTCTCCTGTCATATGATCAGTAGCACCTGAATCAACAATCCAAGTATGGTTGACACTTAGAAGGGCAATTTTAACAAAGTTACCTTTCTGGGCTATGGAGCAGGAAGGAGTTTGAGACTCAAGAAGTTTGTACAGTTGATCTATTTGTTCTTTAGTGAAAGGAATCGAGCTTGAAGAAGACTGCTTCTCTTGATCAGAGGTACTAGCTTGGAATACACGATTCTCACTACCTGTGCCTACGCCGCCGCTGCCTGGGCCGCCACCGCCACTGCCTGAGTCACCTTCTGTCACACTGCGATTGTCTTCAACAGCGCCTGTAAGGGCGTGCTTCCATGAGTTTGGGCGTGCCGCCATGGAGGGGAGAAAAGAACTCTAACCTAAAGCTGCAAATACCATATAGAAGGAAGTGGAATAATTGTTGTGATTTCATTCATAGTAGGAGTCTTTTATAGAGAGATTAAAATAAAGGTAAAACAAATCAAATCAAATCTCTTTCTATAATTAAGGAAGAAAATAAAACAAAATAAAATCAAAATAATAAAGATAAAATCAAATAGAATCAAAGAGGATAAAATCAGGGAAAATTTCCTGATTCTCCAACAAACATCATAACAGTTAAGAATCATACAACAAACAGACATAAAAGCATATAGACATGTTATCAAAGGAAAGGGTCATGGGTAACCCTTCGTCTTACTCTACCCCCAAGTGTGACACCCTGCTACCCCGCACGTTATAAAGCAAATTAAAGATAAAGATATAAGACAAAACATGAATTTACTGGATAAAATAAAACATTTGTCCATTGGTAGGTATCACATGAACGAGTTCTCAAAACGCGGAAAATAAAATAAGTTTAGAACAACTAAATCAAAAGATAAACAACATAACCCAACCCGATGTCACAACAGAGCTGGTATAACCGTTCCATAACGAAATCCTCGAGAATACAACTGAACTAACTAAAACATAAGGAAAAGTCCTAACTATGAGTGGTGGCTCTTTAGAGTCATTTATCTCCTGACTGCTCACCATTCTCTGCAAGGTTCTAATAAGGCCAAACAAACAAACAAAGAAAGAGGGGAGTAAGAATCATGTAAACATATACGGCATGGAGATAGGAAGCAAGGTAAACAAACAAGCATACATCAACATATATATATATATATATAACATCATACATCAACATCATCAAAACAAGCATGCTATGCGGTGCAATGCAACACTACTCCACTACTCCATTATGCACGTGGATCCAAATTAACAAAGGATGAACAACTTCGGAGTTAAATATCCACATTGAGAATCTACTCAACGTCGTAGAATCTACTCCTTGGATAGCCAACACATCAAAGCAATGAATGCCTCGTCACGGGGGCGCACGGTTACCAAACCTTGGGTAACCTACCGTGGATGGCCAGATCACCATACTCTAGGACGACCTCCCCTATGTCGAACATCCACCAACAACAACATATTATAGGACTAAACGTCATTATCAACATAGTAACAACACTATCATCACAATCATTGTATCAACCATTCAACCATTCAACCAACAACATTATGCCAATAGCAACCATCAACATATCATCATGTTCATATGACCAACATAAACATCAAGAACGTAGTATGAACATAGGCATATAAACAACATATTAACAACCAAGATCATGTTATCATAATCAAACAAACCATCATATTAATCATATACACATACACAACAAACCGGGGTTATGGGAACCCCATTTACCTTACACTACCCCCAATGTCTATGATATACATTACCCTTTTCCCCATACCTGGATTGAAGGTCGCTCCAACGTAAGCTCCAAACAGCAAACTGCCCTCGGTTCCTAAAGCGGCTCAACACAAACTCAACCTTAGCCAAACCAAACACAAACCCATTAGTGTCCCATTTAAAAATTATGAAAGGAAACCACAAGGGAAGGGAACCTTACCTCTAAACTGAAACAGATCAAACAAGCTTCCCAACCGGCTTCCAAAACTCCACTATAGCAATGGATGAAGAGGAAATAGGGAAGGAGGCACACCAGGTCGCAACAGTGGCTGTTGTAACTAACAAAATAGGGTTTCATGTTAACCCTCAGGTTCCATGCTAAACTTATATAGGCTGGACCTGAGCACGGTCGTGCTCCCCCTTGAGCACGGTCGTGCTGTACTTAGCATCAGCAAAATGCGGTTAGCACATTGAGCACGGGCATGCTCAACTTAAAAACCGAAACACGATTCAGCCTTTTAAGCACGAGCATACTGGCTAATGAGCACGGGCGTGCACATGCACCTGAAAGGGACTTTTAAGCCATAAATCCCACTAAGCCCTTAGCCAACTATTTTAACTTAACAAAACTAACTTCAACAACAAAACAAGTTTATAAAAGAACTTAACGAAAAAGCAGGGTGTTACAATTCCACCCCCTTTATAAAAATTTCGTCCTCGAAATTTCTACGTACCTCAAACAAAAAGGTGTGGGTACGCTTCCATCATCATGCCTTCCAGCTCCCAGGTAGCACTTTCCTCAGTTGCCCCACTCCAAACCACATTGACCAAAGGAATCTCCTTGCCTGTTAGTTGCTTCACCCTTCTATCCTCGACTCGAAGGGGTAACACCTCAAACGTCAAGTTCTCTTTCAACTGTATAGTGTCGGGTACTATCACGTTACTAGGGTGATGGATATACTTTGAGTTGAGACACATGGAAAACATCATGGAGGTTTGACAAGAACGGTGGCAAGGCTATTTGGTAGGTGACTTCGCCGACTCTTCTGAGGATTTGGTAAGGACCAATAACCTTGGAGTAAGTTTCCTTGACTTCATCACTCTACCAACCCCAGTTGTCGGGGTAACTCTCAAGAATACATGATCGCCTTCCTAGAATTCGAGCGCCTTCCTCATTTTATCATGATAGCTCTTTTGCCTACTCTGTGCAACTCTCATCTTTTCCTGAACCAACCTGATCTTTTCTGTTGTCTCCTGGACTATTTCTAGTCCTAGCACCACATTGTCACTGGGTTCACTCCAACACAAAGGTGTCCTACATCTCCTCCCATACAGAGCTTCATAAGGTATCATCCTAATGCTGAAATAGAAACTGTTGTTGCAGGTGAATTCTATCAGGGGCAAGAACTTTTCCCAACGACCCGATTGTTCTAGCACACAAGCTCTCAAGACTGGATGGTCCTTTCAGACTGCCCATCTGTCCGTGGGTGGTAAGCTGAACTAAGCCTAAGCTTTGATCCTAATGCATGCTGCAAACTCTCCCAGAACCTAGAGGTAAAACTTGGGTCTCTGTCTGATACTATGCTAGAGGGTACACCATGAAGCCTAACTATCTCTTTGATGTACATCTTAGCTAACTTTTCGAATGGATATTCCATATTCATCCGGAGTCCAGACACAAAATCCATGGAGATGCTATCCCATTTCCATTCTGGGATACTTAAGGGTTGCAACTTACCTGAAGGTTTTTGGTGTTCTATCTTGGCTTTCTGACAAACTAGGCACGCATACACGAACTCAGCTACATCCTTTTTCATCCTAGGCCACCAAAACATCCTCTTAAAGTCCTGATACATCTTAGTGGCACCTGGGTGCACACTCACACCACTCCTATGTCCCTCTTCAAGGATCATCTTCCAAAGCTTGGGAACATCCGGCACACAAACTCTATCCTTAAACCTCAAGCCACCATCACTTCCATCCTTAACGCTAAGGTCTTTACCCTGAGCGAGCAACTCTCGCTGGTCCAAGAGAAACTTGTCTAACTTCTGACCCTCTCTAATCTGATCCATCAGACTGTTGGTAAACTTCAAGGTACCAAGCTTAATACTCTTAGGGGTAAACTCACAAGCTAGACTAAGGTCTCTAAACTCCTCAATCAGATCCATCTCCCTAACCATCAAAGCGAAGAAGTCAAGGTTTTCCTACTCAAGGCATCGGCCACCACATTTGCCTTTCCTGGGTGATAGGTCAGCTCAAAGTCATTCTCCTTTAAGAACTCCATCCACCTATGCTGCCTCATATTCAACTCCTTTTGATCAAAGAGATACCTCAAACTCTTGTGTTCACTAAAGACCTCAAACCTCGCCCCGTAAAGGTAATGCCTCCAGATCTTTAAGGCAAAAACCACAGCTCCTAACTCTAGGTCATGGGTAGGGTAGTTCTTCTCATGGGGTTTCAACTGCCTAGAAGCATAAGCAACTACCTTACCATTCTGCATCAACACACTACCTAAACCTTGCTTAGAAGCATCGCAGTAAACTACGAAGGGTTCACTAGCATCTGGCAAAACTAACACTGGTGCTGATGTCAACCTATCCTTAAGGATTTGGAAACTCTCTTCACACTTAGAATCCCACACAAACAACTGTCCCTTCTTGGTGAGACGGGTTAAAGGTAAATCTATCTTAGAGAAACCTTCTATGAATCGCCTATAATACCCAATTAACCCCCAAGAAACTCCTAATCTCGGTTACTTACTTCGGCGCTTCCCACTGGAGCACCGTCTCTACATTAGCTGGGTCTACGACTATGCCACCCTTTGAGATGACATGTCCTAATAAGCTCACTTCCTCTAACCAGAACTCACACTTCGACAACTTAGCGTACAACTGCTTTTCCTTAAGGGTCTGCAAGACAACCCTTAGGTGTTCCTCATGATCCCCCTTGCTTTTGGAGTACACTAAGATGTCATCTATAAACACCACCATAAACTTATCCAAGTAAGGGTGAAAGGTCTTGTTCATGTAGTCCACGAATATCGTTGGAGAATTGGTCACACCAAGGGGCATTACCAAATACTCATAGTGACCATATCACATTCTGAACGTTGTCTTCGGGATGTCCTCAGACTTAACTCGAATTTGATGGTACCCTGACCTCAAATCTATCTTAGAAAATATGCAAGCGCCCATCAACTGGTCCATGAGATCATTAATCCTAGTGAGGAGATACCGATTCTTTATAGTCACCTTGTTGAGCTTCCGATAGTCGACACACAACCTCATACTACCATCCTTCTTCTTTACCAACAACACAGGTGCTCCCCATGGAGACACACTCGGTCCAATGAATTGCTTCTTCATCAGGTCCTCCAACTGTTCCTTCAACTTAGCTAAATCTAGATGAGACATCCTATAGGGTACTATGGAGATTGGCCCAGTGCCAGGCACTAAGTCTATGGTGAACTCAACATCTCTCTCTCGGGGTAAGTTATAAACATCCCCCGGGAACACTTAATGAAAGTCCCGCACAACAGGCAAGCTGGCGACATCAGGAGGGCTTATCTCTACTTCCAGAGAAGCTATCATCATGTACATTTGGGCTTCGTCCTTCATCGAAGGTCGAACTTGACTGGCAGAGAGAAGGTCTGGATTCTTAGACTCTGTTGGAGTTCCGAAAACCAAGGTTTTATCAAAGAAGTTCAGAAGGACGTGGTTGAAAGATAACCAGTCCATGCTAAGAATGATATCGAGATCTTTCAGGGGTAAACATACAAGATCGACAACAAAGGTTTTACCATCAATGACAATATGACAGTTCTTGCATGCATAAGATGTGGAAACAGGTTTATTTGTAGGTGTAGACACAAGCAAATCAAACTCAAGAAAGGTAACAGGCAATTTAAGACTCTTGACCCTATCATGCGATATGAATGAGTGAGTAGCACCTGAATCATACAATACAGTCAATTGAGTTCCATCAATAAAACGTGTACCTTGGATCAAGTCATCAGACTCGGAGGCTTCAGCTCTACTAAGAGTAAAGACTCTTCCAGTGGTCTTCAATATGTTGACCTGGGACTTCTGATTCCTGGTAGCAGTGGGAGGCTCGGTCTTGGCTCCTTCACACTCGCGACTGATATGACTAGACTTGCCACACCTGAAGCAAACCACAAATGGCTCCTTGCACTGGGATGAGTAATGATCTGGTGCCCCGTACTTACCACACTTCATAGTCCCGGGGGCATTAGGGAACCCGCCCCTAAACCTATCCTGCTGAAACTATGGCTTCCTGCCACTCTACTTGAAGTCTTTGCCGGTCGGAGCATTCCGCTGCTTACCCTTGTCTCTCTGATCACTCTTCTTGCCACTCTGACTATATGATCCCTTGGCAACTCTGAACTGACTAGCATCATCATAAATCCTGCACTTGTTGACCAGAATCGAGAAGATCCTGATCTCCTGGTAGCTGATGGCCTGCTTGATCTCAGGTCGGAGTCCAGCTTCAAACTTGACGCACTTGGAGCGGTCATCTGTCTCATGCTGATAAGGAGTGTAGTACCTCGCCATCTCCTCTAACTTGGCTGCATACTCGCCAACTGACAATGAACCCTACCACAAGGACAAGAACTCCATCTCTTTCTTGTCCTTGATATCTGCTGGAAAGTACTTCTCTAGAAACCTCTGCCTGAACACAGCCTATGTTACCGCTGTGGCCTCAGGTAGCAAAGATAAGCTTCTACTGATCATTACAATCCATAGCTCGGAAGATCTTCTCAGTCTCCCTCAACCACGGAAAAGCTCCTTCCGGATCATACGCTCCCTTGAACGACGGAGGATTGTTCCTCTGAAACTTGTCCAACCCTTGAAACTCAACTGGCCCACCATTGTTGTTGTAATGGTTGACCTGTCCGATGCAATTGGAAAGAACTGCCAACGCATCCGCAATTTCCTGATCGTTGCGTCCTCTACCTGCCATGAGTTCCTGTACACGTCCAACGCAACTCTTAGACACAGAAACTTAAGCGGGTAAAAGCTACAGGCAACTAACTTAAAGCATCATTGTCCATAACAAGTATAGACAATTCTAACTAGAGCACACGACAGACTCATACCACGTTCGGACAGGGCCGAACTGCTCTGATACCACTAAATGTGACACCCTGCTACCCCGTATGTTATAAAGCAAATTAAAGATAAAGATATAAGACAAAACATGTATTTACTGGATAAAATAAAACATTTGTCCATGGGTAGAAAGGTCTCATATGAACGAGTTCTCAAAACACGGAAAATAAAACAAGATTAGAACAACTAAATCAAAAGATAAACAACATAACCCAACCCGATGTCACAACAGAGCTGGTATAACCATTCCGGAATGAAATCCTCGGAAAACAACTGAACTAACTAAAACATAAGGAAAAGTCCTAACTATGAGTGGTGGCTCCTCAGAGTCACTCCTCTCCTGACTGCTCGTCATTCTCTGCAAGGTGCCAATCTGGCCAAACAAACAAACAAAGAAAGAGGGGAGGAAGAATCATGTAAACATATACGGCATGGAGATAGGAAGCGAGTAAACAAACAAGCATGGCAACATCGTATCATGCATCAACATATATATATAACATCATACATCAACATCATCAAAACAAGCATGTTATGCGATGCTATGCAACACTACTCCGCTACTCCATTATGCATGTGGATCCAAACTAACTAAGGATGAACGACTTCGGAGTTAAATATCCACATTGAGAATCTACTCAACGCCGGAGAATATACTCCTTGGATAGCCAATGCATCAAACCAACGAAAGCCTCGTCACGGGGGTGCACGGTCACCAAACCTTGGGTAACCTACCGTGGATGGCCAGATCGCCGTACTCTAGGACGACCTCCTCTATGTCGAACATCCACCAACAACAACATCTCCAATGATGCATGCAGCATACAACAAACAACGGGCAACCGCCACCTCCTTTGCTTTGACGGAATCGACCACAGCGGAATTAACCGCAACACCTTAGACCCAACTGGGTCAAGGTCCCCTTGGAGCAAACTCTCGGTCACCAAGGTACAACATCAACAACACCTTAGACCCAAACCGCGGGGTCAAGGTTCCCTTGGCCAAAAGCATCAAGGTATAACTCATCAACATGCGGTAACCCAACGGTAACCGACTTAACCATCTTAATTAGTCTTTAATTAAGTGATATAACCTACATCATTGATTAACTATGTCATCATCATTGTTGGGGGATATTGGGATTAAAAACCCCTGTTTAAGTCCTTAATCTCATATTCTGTCTAGAGGGGTGAGCACGGTCGTGCTTAACCCCAGAACCGGCGTGTTGCCACTTAAGCTTGTGCTTCCTTTTGAGCAAGGTCGTGCCAACTACACGAGCGTGCTCCTCTGCTGTACGGCCGTACTAAATGCGCGACCATTTTCCAGAGTTCAACATCAATTTTAGCCGATTAAATTTAGGGATTAATTCTATTAATCCTAAGCCAGTAACAACATATTCTAGGACTAAACGTCATTATCAACATAGTAACAACACTATCATCACAATCATGGTATCAACCATTCAACCAACAACATTATTCCAATAGCAACCATCAACATATCATCATGTTCATATAACCAACATAAACATCAAGAATGTAGTATGAACATAGGCATATAAACAACATATTAACAACCAAGATCATGTTATCATAATCAAACAAACCATCATATTAATCATATACACATACACAACAAACCGGGGTCATGGGAACCCCTTTTACCTTACACTACCCCCAATGCCTATGATATACACTACCCTTCTCCCCATACCTGGATTGAAGGCCGCTCCAACGTAAGCTGCAAACAACAAACTGCCCTAGGTTCCCAAAGCTGCTCAACACAAACTCAACCTTAGCCAAACCAAACACAAACCCATTAGTTTCCCATTCAAAAATTATGAAAGAAAACCACAAGGGAAGGGAACCTTACCTCTAAACTGAAACAAATCAAACAAGCTTCCCAACCTGCTTCCAAAACTCCACTATAGCAATGGATGAAGAGGAAATAGGGAAATAGGCACACTAGGTCGCAACAGTGGCTGCTGTAACCAACAAAATAGGGTTTTACGTTAACCCTCGGGTTCCGTGCCAAAATTATATAGGTTGGACCTGAGCACGGTCGTGCTCCCCCTTAAGCACCATCGTGCTGGACTTAGCATCATAAAAACACGGTCCGCACATTGAGCACGGGCGTGCTCAACTTAAAAACTGAAACATGCTTCAGTCTTTTAAGCACGGGCGTGCTGGCTAATGAGCATGGGCGTGCTCATGCACCAGAAAGGTACTTTTAAGCCAAAAATCCCACTAAGCCCTTAGCTAACTATTTTAACTTGACAAAACTAACTTAAACAACCAAACAAGCTTATAAAAGTGCTTAATGAAAAAGCAGGGTATTATACCAAGCCTTGATACTCATACTATTCCTTCTCCCCATACCTGGTATGAAGATTCCCAAACGATAATGTTGGTAAACTAGACACGTTCCCTCGAGCGTCTCGACGAGTTCCCCATACCTTGGCCAAACAAGAAGAAGACAATAAATTAGTCTCTAGATCTAATAAATAGAAAAGAGACTAAGAGAGAGGGAAGACAACATTACCTCAAACTATACTATCGTGCTACTTCTCTCCCACAACTAGAGCAAGAACACCAAGAACTTCAAGGGCTTCAAGGGGAGGGAAGGGAAGAGGTTTCTGTCGCACTAGGATTGCCCAAAGTTCCATATAGAGGGTTTGGGTGGCAACCCTCACAGAACGACTCTATTTATAGAGTTTGAGACCTGAGCATGGTCTTGCTCCTTGTTGAGCACGGGGCGCTCAAAGATTGTACTACAAGACCATCTAAACGATCGAATTGTCCAAGATACATCATATATGACTTGTAGATAATTCTCTTATCTTTCAAACGCCAAAAAGATCATCTCGATCGGACATCTAGAACTCAAAATATGGCCAAAACGGTGAACCAGGTTACTTGGACTCTAAAATGATTGAACCTTTCTAAGGCTGAACTTCCCCAAACATGAACTTAGGCATCAAAAACAAACATAACAAGCATAAACAAACATATATATAACATATATGAAAGCAGTAAGCTTATTTACGAAAAACGGGGTGTTACACGGTCAACACAAATTTTTTTGGCTAGGAAATTTATTTGATTTCAATATCTTGGATTTAGTAAGTAGAAGTACTAGAGAGATTAAATCAAGTGGCATCATCCAATCCATCTAGGACTCGATTCGGCCATCATAAGAAAAAATAGGGAGGAAAATTATTTTGCTTCCATGTTTTTGGATAATCAATATAGGAGTCATAGAGAGTTCATAGAAATTGGTTTCACATTAAAAGGATTTTTCCATGATTTTCAAGAATTTTTGAAGAAAATCCCAAAAAATTGTAACATGGTGTTCTTGACATGAATCTCATGAAATAAATGAAGAAGAAGACATCAGTGATCATGATAGATGAGGGTTTACCTATTGGATGATGAAGGAATGAAGAAAGTCAAGTTTCTTCAAGAATCAACAATGGAGTTTCTATGTTTTTTGGAGAGAAAATGCAAGAGATGAAGTTGTAAAATGAACAAAATGACTAAGTGTGGTTGAAAGGGGGGAGTCGTGTGGGTGAGGGGTATTTTGGTCAAAAATGACTTAGGGACAAGCTTGTAATTTCACTTAAAAACTAAGGGTAAAATGGTCTTTTCACCCCTAAAAAATCTAGATATTTTAAGTCTCATTATGACTTGGATAGGGTTACATTTATTTCTCGTCATGTGAGTCACTTCAGTCACCTCAGCTCTGTATCCGGCTCTGTCGTTTACCCGACTTAGTTTTACGCGCGTTTATTTTGAAGATTACACCCCTATAAAATATAATATTTTATTTTTAAGCGAGATTTTTCAAAAAAAACCAATATCGTTTCAAATATGCTATAAACCTAAACCGTTTCGTTCACGAGTCAAAATTAGGGTTTTTGATCATTAAAATCTTACCGTCAGTGAAAACGCAGACCGGTTTTCGTCTGAATTCTCAACCCAAAATTTAATTGTAACTTTCTACTATCAAGTAGAGTCTAAATATGATTTTGTTTTACCCAAAATTATTTTCTAGGTTTCGGATAAAAATATAAACACACACACACACACACACACATAAAATCAGACACAAATATGATAAAATCAGACAACCTCGAGTATCATAAAATTAACCTAACAGTGATAAACCTACAATCTCCATATCATCATTGGTACCATTAAATAGTCGCCAATGTGATACTGACATTGTCAATTATTCGCCCACTAGTAGGGTTTAGGTCGCCCTACGCCATTATCGAATAAAATGCTACTTAGCCATTTCCGACGTTAGATGGCTTCTTTCCCCCACCTGAGGTGAGTATTGTAATACCCCCTTGGGCATTACCTTAAGAATACGTGCGGAAATAAATTAAAAAGAAATTTTCCGGTTACTTTCGGAAATTTATTTACTTTAGGTCATAAAAACTTGGGTATAAAAAAATTCTTTCGGTATACTTCAAAAAATGATGCGCACATCACAATAGTAAAAACTATATTATACTCGTCAACACACTTAGACTGATTTTATTCATGCTCAAATTTTTTCTACAATGTATAGGTTTCTCCTTAAAATACTTCATTATTCACAACCGAATTTCAAACCATATAAAGGTTTTCAAACCACAAACACCGACTTTCTCAGAAACACATCACCCAAAGAAAAATCCTAAGTTGGTCACTCTACAAGACATCTACTTGAAAGACCTCCATAATTATCACCATTATCACTAACTTCTCCAAGGATCGGGATTAATATTACCAAGTGAAGCTAGGAACTCCTCTGTACCATCTGTACTCGTGTACCAAGGTACAACAGCAAAACCAGAAAAACAGATATATGCAAGGGTGAGATACCAATATATGGATTTGATCACGATAACTACAAGCGCGACACACAAATAGCATATACACATATATATTAACAAGCACATAAATCTCTCATAAATAAACAAGATAGTTTATCAAGGGGTCTCATACCCGACAGTCGTCGTCATTTAAAAATAATGCATGACACTTCAATATCCACCATCTAAAATTTTGTACTTAATATACGGAAATCCCAACTTCGAGTAAATGAGCTGATCAAGCTCGATTGCCAAATAAGGCACAGCGTATTTACCATAGCACTGTCCAAAATAGGCACAGTGAACACTATATATGGTTTTCATTATCCATCAAGTCACAATGATACACCGTACACGAATACCTTGTCCATCAAGATACCATGGTTAACACCTTAGGCACGTCTGTCAAATAATGCATATAAAACATTTTATTCCTCGTCACTTTTCTTTTTGTTCATTCTTTCCTTGTCGAAGCTCAAAGGCTTACGACCATTCGTGATTTTCAACGTTTTAAGATTTTCACCGTCAACACAAGACACAAGTCCAAGTGCTCAATCACGAAGCCCTAGACTGATGCATCAATCTTAGGTTCATGGTGATAGAAAACAACATTCACCTTTAACAACGTTCATCACACAGTAAATAGGACATAAAGTCCATAACTCCGTAACACGGATCAAAGATCTACATGCTTTTATTACAGAACACTAGTATCACGACGTTGAGTAAAATTCACATTTACACCGTTTGAGTTCTGTGAAACACAAATCCAAAACAAAATCTCCAAAACTTATCCAAGTTGTCAAAAATAACACCGTTGAGTAAAATTCATTTACAAAAAATACTTTACGTTTGAAATTCATTTATAAAACCGTCAAATTACCAAGAAATTCATTTTCCTCTGAAAATCTTTTTCCGAAACTTTAGTTCTTGAAAAAAGAAGTCATTTGAGGCTAACTCTCTGTCCTAATAAATACTGCTATTTTTAAAAATGCTTTCCATTAATATTTTCGGAATTAACCGTCATTTAGCATTTTAAAAACGTTTTAAGTCAAAATTTGACTTTTTCCATAAATAATTTTCTCAAAATAATAATTAAGTTATTTTTGAAAATTAACTTTTTCTAATAACTTTTTATTTTATTTTAGAATTTCTTTCGTAATAATTAGCATCACTAAAAAAATTTCACGGTTACGTCATCACTATCACTCATGGATCACTATTACTCCAATAAATCATTAAAATAATAGTATTTTCAACTATCTCTCATTTTCAATAAATCAAATATTTAAATAATATTATTTTCCAATATTTCATCAATTAAATAATTGATATTCCTCATCAAGCTTTTCAAAACTTTTATCTCAGTAATTACTTGAGCACTGACCACTGTCAGGTTTCTCAATCAATCAATCAACATCAATAAAATTTCCACGTCCACGTTAAAGCATATAATACATTTTATAACATGCATCAAAGCTATAATACATGTCTACAAATAATTACTCAAAAAAAGTTAATTAAAAGCAGGTAAAATAATAACTTAAACAACCACAACGAAGCTCAAATAAATTTTACAAACTACTCACTGATAGCATATAGCTATCGGAAAATCCCTCAGGTAAACTCTCCTTACCTCTTGAAGATTTCATGTTTCCTTTCACGAAGTGTTTTTCGATTTGTATCTGGTTTCCTCCACACAATTCAGGATAATCAAACAAAGATTTATCCTACACAACAAATCAAGTCACAAATTAATAAATGAATCAACAAATGAAACAAAACTCATCTAGTTCATGTGAACTAGGATTTGGGCCTCACTAATTAATTATGCTAGGGATGTTAAAATTTTACAAACTCTTGGATTAATGTTCCTTAAGCATGATAAAAACATAATCAATGATCATTTGACAAAGATTTGAATCAAAACTCATCAAATCAACAAGGTTAGGGTTTCGACCCTCTTAAGAAAAATAGATTAGAATTTGATTTGGTTTTCTAATCACTTGGATTCAATAATCATACGGATTAAAGAGATGAAATCAAGTATCATTTAACAAAAATTGAAGCAAAACCCAATTATACCAAAACCTAGGGTTTCGACCATTCATGAAGGAATAAGGAGAAAATTTCTTTTGGGTTCATACTTCTAGATGATGAACATATGCATCATATGAGTTCATAGCAATTGGTTTCAAATCAAATGGATTTTTCTACAATTTTCTAGAGATTTTTGAAGAAAGCTTCATGAACTTGGATGATTATGATTCATGGCATGAACTCATAAAATTAATGAAGAAGAAGACTTAGTGATGCAAGGAGATGAGGTTTTACCTCTTGAAGCTTGAAGAAATTGGTAGAAAAGGTGAAGTCCTTCACAAATCAACTTAAGTGTTCTTGACTTTTTTGAAAGAAAATGTTGTTAAGTTAAGGTGGGCAGCGCACATAAGGGGGAGTAAGGGGTAGTTTTGTCCATCAAAAATTGCCTTAGGGACAAAATGGTAAAAATACATTGGGACAAAATTGTAATTCCTTTAAAGTCCAAGGACATTTAGGACATTTCACATCTAAAGTAATCATGACAAATGAGTGGTCATGATTGAAGGATATGTGGCTGATTTTGCACCACAAGAAAGATGAAGAAGCAAATTTGAAGTTGTCTTGCCTTAACCATGGTTATTATTTAACTAGGATAGGTTAGGTTAAGGGTATTTTAGTATTTTCACATTTAAACTCATCATTACATGCATTAAATGCTAGGTGAGTCACCCCCCATGAGTCATCATGGATGACTCATTGTCTTCATCCGTCCGGTGTCGGGTTTTGTCTCTGCGCATCCGTTCTCGACTACGTTGATTACCTGATTTAGGTTTTTACGCCATAATAAAGTATAATAACTTATTTATTTTGAAAATTTTCAAGATAACCAATATCGTTGGAAATGGGATATGAATTCTAACCATTTCATTCTCAAGTCAAAATTAGGTTTTTTGATCAGTAAAATTTTATTGTTAGCGAAAACGTAGATCGGGTTCCGACTGAATTTTCAACCCAAAATTTAACAGTAAACTTATAAAAATAAGTATAATACGAATATGAATTTGGTTTTCCTAAAATCATTTTCTAAGTCTCGGATAAATATATATATTTATTGTTATTGAAGAACAGTAAAAATCGGGGTTTTACAAGTATAGCTAGCTCTAGGACAACGAAACCACCACTCCTCTACCCCTCACAAATCTGCCACGCTTAGAACAATAGTCTTCGGGCCTCCAAAAATTCACCTTAGCCTAATCAAGAAAAAAAAGATAGGATGATGAAGTAGACGTCGCGAGGATCATAATGGTATAATCGGTTTCTCTATAGGACGAACGGATTGCTCAAAAACTCCTCTAGAAATTTCTCTCTCTTCCTCACTTCCTCCCCTCTCTCTCTATTTTTTTTTGATTTTGTACCTTCTAGAATTTTCTCCATGTGATGACTCAATTTAAAACAAATTTAATTTTGTTTTCATGCTAGGCGCTCAGCGCCTGTGAGCCAATGTTCAACGCTGGTGAGGCTGCACCGCCTGTCTCCACCAATCACAGTATGACACGTGTCACCAGGGCCAACGCTCAGTGCCCCACCTGTCCAGCATTCCTGATTCGTACGTTTTATTGCGTTCTGAGCTCGTTTGAAGTCTGATTGACCTTAAATTTGAACATAGATTCCTATATACCTAAGGAGTAAGATTAAGTCCTCAAACATACCTAATCTCTTCCTCAAAAATAAATTTCCTACTGTGCAGTCTTAAGCATTCTAAACAGTATAAAGAAAATCCTAGAACACGTTCTCATTCAATTCAATGCAGATTAATCTCGTACTTTCCATGCAAGATTCCCAATATCTAAACATGCGTATTAGACCTTAAATCAAGGTCTTAAACCTAGTCATCAAACATATAAACAATGTTGTAAAACATGGTTTTTACACACAAGGCAGCAAATAAGCATTATAACATCCATGTCATAAACTTTGGATTTTAATTATAATTTTTATTCACAAATTGTTTTAAAATATGTGGGAGTTGTGAAAATTTTATTCCAAAATAATATTTTTCTAAAAAATTAAATTTGAAAAGTAAACAAAAACTGACGATTAAAGGGAACTTATTAGAGATTCTTGCAATTATTCATGAGCCTTTTTTCGAGAAATAAAACAGACTTTTCTATTTTGGTTGTGAGGGCATTTTTTATGTAAGAGTGAGAGGATTAGATCATATCCACTGTATCCAACTTTAAATGGTCAATGTGGTCATGTAACTTTCTAAGTGGTCATGTGACATTTTAAAACTATTAAGTATCTTTTAATCTTACCATCCATGTATGATTGTATAGCCCAGATTTACTCCTCCTACTTTCATATAAAACAACGTCCCATCACTATATACAACCCCTATAACTATCCTAATGCCCATCACCATAATATCCGTCATCGTCGTCCGGTTGGGGGGAGTCTGCCGGTGTCACATGACCATCAAGCTGCGGCTCAGTAGACAGACCGTCTTCATGCGGCTGCGGTGGAGGATCAGTAGTAATAGTGGAGGGCAGGGGCTGGGGCCAGGTGGCATGGACGACCCCCTGCAGAGCGCTGCGCCTGTATGGTGGGAGGAAATCGAGCAAAGCGGTCATGATCGTAGAGAATGTCTCCATATGCTGCATCATGCGCTCATTCGTCTCCCTCAGCTGCTGCACCTACTGCCTCAGCCGCTGCAGCTCCTCCGTGTCCTGTGAGCCGGAGGATGTAGGCTCCCTAATGGTCAAGCTTGGTGTCGACCCCCGCGACCTGGCTAGGGTCACAGTACTGTAAATTCGTCCCTTGTTCTTCCCACTTGCCACATCCATCTAGGCCTGGGTCTATAGTCGCTCAACCTCAGTGGGGTCCAGCTGAGAAGGATCCGAGGCACCAGAGCAGGAGGCAGCCTCCGATGCTACCTGACTAAACCTGGTGTTGTACTCACTTTGCATTACAATCAATATGTATTAAATAATATATCTATATGTATATATACTATATATATATATATATATATATATATATAGATATATACATATATATAATAATTACCAATAGTTTAAATATAAAAAAAACACTCTAGCTCACCACTGTCTGCCCTGACCTCTCATCAACAAACTCGCCGGTGTCCGAGCGAATATGTGTCTGCTCAAAGACTGTAGGGACATCAACGGACCTAGCTAGCTCTCTTTCCTGCAACCGACACACCAATAAAATCGATTAGTTATAAAACAAATTTTTAATAAAAATATACAGTTTATAAATAGTGTTATTTATATATGCATACGATGTAAATGGCATGCTGCATGTGGCTAATAGAACCACCAGTGTGCATGCTACCACCCTTCTCGGAAGCCCGATTTCTCTTTGCATGTTCACACTTTAGCTTGTAAGCTGGAGTGTCCCAGTATGCACACAGTTGGGCCAAGATGTTGGGCCCGATGTAATCTGGACGTATCCTGCTCTCCCTACGCTCCCGAAGCATGTCCCTCAGTCGAGCAGCTGCTCGGTCGTCAAAGATAGCACGTATCTCTGAGGTATGCTCCGGTAACCAGCGCACAAACTCCTATTAACAAATAAAAAAATATTAATAACATTATACAAAAGAATATATAAAATAAAGGGAAAATTACATGAACTAATAAACAAGAACTTACCCCTAATCGTCTGAAGATATGATCCCGATCCTCCCCGGGGATCACCCCCCATGATGGCCAGAAGCGACGATACTGTGCCTTGATGGCGAAGGTAACGTGCTTCGATCCCACTTTCGATGGGATGAAGCTGGAAATTTCATAATTTTATTATATCAACAATATGACAACCAGCAAATATATGTTTATTAAATTGTAATTATTTTTAAACAACATTAAATTAAATTAAACTTACGATCCAGAAACAGGACGGATCCATGGTCGATCCTCAGGTGCATGAACCCTGATCCACTCAGGCAAGTCCTCTGCGGCGGTGGACTGTTTCACAGACGATGATGATGGTATGGCCGTGTCGTGACCATATGCGGCCATGGATGATGAGTATGGAATGGTCATGTCCGACTGTGGCATCATCCCAGGAGTCGGCATAAATGATAATCCTGCTGGGTGTGTGGCCGGCGCAGTCGATGATGATGGTGGTGCAGGTTGTGCGTGTGGTGTGGGTCCAGTAGGGGGCGACAAGTAGTCGGCTAGTGCGCGTCGTGGCGCAAAGCGAGTGGAGGTCTAGACAAGGGTAGAGGGTGGGGTAGTGTGGGTCGGGGATAGTGTAGTATGAGTAAGGGATGATGTAGTATGGATCAGTGAGGGTATAGAATGGGTGGGGGATGGTGTAGAATAGGTGGGGGAGGCTCCTGTAGGTGGTGATAGGGTAGGTGTGTTAGGGATGGGGGTGGGTACGGAGGGACCTCCAGGAATGCGAGCAAGCACCTGGGACTTCACGGTGTATCGTCCTCACTTAGCCTTCCCCTTCCCCTTATCACCGCTAGGCGGTGGGGGGCGGGGCGGCTATCTTCATGATGTTGACATATCTATTTTTATAGCACAATAACAAATCAGTGTAAAAACAATACGTAATCGACATTTAACAGTCTAATCTAAGCAACTGTTTTTATAGAACAATAGTTGTCCAGTCTTACATTATATTTCATATGTAAATATTTAAAATACAATAAAAATAACAAAATAGTAAACTTCCCATTCAGACTCGGTATCGTCATCTGATTGTAAGTCCGACTCTTCTTCTTCTTGCATTGAGTCATCACTTTGGGTTTCTTCCTCTGATGATGCATGCATGGATGCCTGATTACCAATGACCACTTCTTCCCCTTCATTTGCAGATCCCAACATGCCAGTAATACACTCGACCTCAATTACTTCATTGACATGTGACGATTCATCCACCTGGAATGGCGTCTCATCCTCTGCATCATCGATTTCTATGTGACCCCTAGGCTTGGTAGTGACTGCAACACACCAACCTCGTTTGTCTGTTCTCATTGCTGGATAAGGGACATAATAAACTTGTTTTGCATTCTGAGTAATTATAAACAGATCAAACTGTTGATATCTTCTATCCATGCGAATGTCCACAGTTCCATACTTGGGATCCACTTTTGTGCCTGTCCTCGATGGATCAAACCAGTTACAATAAAATAAGACTACTTTTTAGGATAAGTAGTAGTATTGTATTGTAACTCATATATGTGTTTTATGACCCCAAAAAAATCACCGGTACCTTCACCCTGTACGACAGAAATAGGTTGTCTCACGTTGTAAGTAAGACGCACAGATTGATCCTTCCACCCTAGCCTTGTTTTTAACTGATCGTTTAGAGTCGTCCATGAATCTAAGTAATAAAAAACATCATTGACAAGGCATTATTCAGTGGTCGCTAATTATTTAAATCTCAAAATATAATAAAATTACCTTTCAAATGGATACATCCACCTATATTGTACTGGTCCACCATTTGGACAACAATCAATCCTCTTAGCCCCCAAGCCTAGTTTCGACACCAACCGCTTCGCATCATAATAACTTTTTGGCAACAACTCTTTGAAGGGTGTCACATCTTGAAGCATTTTACAAAAGAACTCCAAACACTGCTCTGGGACATTCCAATTGGACTTGCAAGCTAGAAGCCTAACACAAATTGATAATTTTGAATCTGACACCCCTTCAAACAATGGCTTATTTGTCTCTAACAATAGATTGTAGAATCTCTGTGTCGATTCATTAGGAGGCTCTTCCATGTCATCAGACTCATCCACCTCAAAATTCCCATGTTGTCCAAGACAATCATCGACCATCATATGCATTGACTAGAGTTGTTCGACATATTCATCGTGGTAGCCACTGCCTGATGCACCCATTTCAAGATCGTCACCACCGACTTCATTCAAATCAATATCCGGTAACTCCTCACCATCATCAGTCCATATCCAATAATTAGGCTTGAACCCACATCGGTATAGGTGTAACTTCACGTCATCATCACTCAAAACCACCACAAATTGAACTTTGTGCACGGACATCTAATTCCCCCCTCTTCGGCATAATCACAATGTTGCTTTGCTTTGGATATAAACTCCTTAACTCCAGCAACAAATGATTGTTTCAGATGTCGTCTCCCAGACTCGTTCCTATCATACACCCAACTACGGTTTGAGGGATAATATTCCATCATTCTGCATTTTCAGATAAATTGAAGTATTTTTAAACATGATACTATGACCTCGAATCGCTCCCTTTCCTTAAAAGGTGTGGCCCTATCCCATTCGAGGAAAAACTTTTTCATCACTATATTATACTAGTTACTCATCACTTCTCATGTCTTGTAGCTGACGAAATTTCGACAGCATCTCCCATCGGTCTCCAAGTACACGACTTGATCGCGGTAAGCTACCATAATCAAGTATGGACCCGGAGAACAAAATTAAATGCTTCGACCCGAAATTTAATCAACTATTTCACAAATGAGAATCATCGAGCAACTAGTATATCAATGGAGAAAAAGTTTCTTCCCAAACTGTCCCAATTGGACAATTCAAGATTCAATAAAATGAGCGATACCATGACCACGAGTACACATGTTCAATAATATTGAACCTTTAACGGGAAACTACAGTTTTTCTCAATTACGTATTAATTATACTGTAAGAAAATAATACTTTAAGTAATAGGGATATTTTGCATAAACATTGACATTATTAGGAAAAAAAATCAAACACACAATTAAGAAACCATCATTCTCAAGTACGTTTTAATTATACTCTAAAATAAAATAATACTATAACTAACAGAGACATCTTAATTATAAAGTTTGACATTGTTGGCAAACAATTAAAACACATATGCAACTATCATACACAAAGTATTCGTCTAAAAAATAAATCTCTATTAAATCTTTATTTATTATTTATTTCATTTTATATTAAATATTACCTAAGTATTTAGTAATTTACATATAGCTAATTTTATTATTAATTTTTTTCTGCATTTTTTTTATTATATAAAATTAATTTGAATAAGATACTAAACTATTTTACACTATCTATTTTAAAAATTCATTGAAAATTAACTTTTTTTTGTATTATGATTTTTAACACGTGTTATAAGTGTTGACTTACTTAATTAATTACTTAAATATTATTTATTTAATCTTCCCATTTAATTATATTGTCTTTATGTCTTGTGAGACTTAACACATATTATATAAGTTTTTTTTTGATAGGTAAATGTTAGTAATTAGTGTGTTATGTTAGTGGAGGGAGTTGAACCCATGACCTCCACTCCAAACCCTATATCCCTCCCACAAACCATCTTGACCACCTTATCACTGCTCCCACACCTATTATATAAGTGCCAGCTACAAATTGACACTTGTGAGACTTATGATTTATTTGATCATAGTATTATTTAAGACTAAACCCCCAATTTGGTCCCTGAGAAAAACACTCGGGTCTGAAATAGTCCCTGACCAAAAAAAATATCCAGTTGGTCCTTAAGAATGTGTTTACTGGGACAAATTAGTCCTTCTGTCACAAATTAGTCCCTAACAATTTTTAAGTGATACCAGTAAAGTCCCTAAGAAACATGACCGTGAGCCAAATTAGTCCCTATTAACATGCACTACACATGATAGAAACACTACAAAATATGACAGAAGGACTAATCTGTCCCGGTAAACACATTCTTAAGGACCAACTGGATAGTTTTTTTTGGTTAGGGACTATTTCAGACCCGAGTGCTTTTCTCAGGGACCAAATTGGGGGTTTAGTCATTATTTAATTTTAAGTATCAAATAATTTATTTAATTATTTAATTAGTATTTATTTTCCTTTTCAGCCATTAATTCTAAATTATCACAAGCTTGTGCCGGAACCACTATCACATTGTCCTAGGTATATGGGACGAAAAATTTGATATATATTATTTTTTATGTAAAAGTATTAGTAAGTAAATTTGTATTTACTTATTCAAATTGATTTAAATATATTTATTACTTTACTGTGATAATTTTTTCTAAATTCGTTATACGTACCACGCAATTTTTTCACTCTTCCGCACCCCGATGCTTACTTAGACATCACTTCCTATCACATTTCACCATAACCATGAGGAATTGTTGCACCAATGATATCGTCGCGCTACAGGTATTCGGGATCGATGAAACTCCTTTATCACTTACTCACATACTTAGAGTGCGCTTACTTACTCCTTAATTAATTAAATAGCTAATTAATTCATTATTTTAACTACATAATTTTATTCTTGAAATTAAATTGCATCAATAATGTATAAGGATAATAACCCACTAAAAAAGTCATACAATATTTAATTCCAACAACAACCCAAACTCAAAACAAACAAATCAAAAAATACAAAACATAAATATTCCTAAATCAAAAAAGTTCAAAAACAATTTCTTAAATAAAAATTGACATTTTCATAAAAATAAAATATTGCTCAATCAGTCAAAAAATACCTGACAGTGGTGGCTCCTCCTAGCAGTGGTGGTTGCGGTGGTGGTGGCCTGAAAAGTCAAAGGGGGAAATCAAAACTCAGCAACTCAACAATGGGAAGGGAAAAACCATTAAACTCAACAACTTAGCAACTCAACATACATGGTGGAGGCGCACGGTGGCCAGACAGAGGCACGGTGGAATGAGGTAAAGAAGAAGGGTGGGGGAGGGTTTTTGGCGTGGTGGAGGAGAAAATGGAAGGTGGGTCACGATCATAGGCAGAGGGGGGAAGGAGGAGGTACGGTGGAGGCTTGGAGGCTCGCAGGAGATGCAGTGGAGGCTCGACGGAGACGCGGTGCAAAGGGGAAGAGAGAAGGCATAGAGAATAGAGAGAGAGGGAAACAAAAACTGAGGGGGGAAGGGGATGGCACTGGTGTATAATGTGAATTTACCGACGGCCTTTTCAAATTACCGACGGCCTTATCCGTCGGTAAATCCAAAATTCGAATTTCCGACGGAAATGTCCGTCAGTACTATTGTAATTTATTTCCAACGGCTATTCCGTAGGTAATTAACGACGACTTATTTGGTCGATACACTCTGACGCTAAAAAATTAGCATTCCCGCATTGAATACCGACGGATTTACAGACAGAAAAGCCGACGGTACCATTACCGATGGACTTTCTGTCGGTAAATTTAGAATCTTTTGGTATTCATGCTTACCGATGGCTTAGTCTGTCAGAAACCTTCTCACTACCGACAGAACTGATGTCCGTCGGTAATTATCCGTCGGTAATCCACCCTTTTCTTGTAGTATGCGTGTGTGTGTAATTATTTTTAATTATACTTATGTCTTTGGTTTTGATTAAATATTCATTATTTAATGAAAATTAAGATAGAAAATAATAGATAATATTTTGAATGAGAATAATTAATGTATATAATTTTTATATATTTATATTTTAAAAGTAAAATTGTCTTGAAAGCAATTAATATGTAGCCATAAAACGAGGAGGGGACTTTGCTATAAATTCAACGATGCATCTAATGGCTAATCACAACTTCATATCAACAAAAAGAAAGAAACATACATATTCAAAGTATGATGCAGGAGTAGAAAGTGGTGCCTCTTTTCGTGATTGTGATGGCTTTAGGCCTACTGGTTACAACATCCAGTGCAAGCCAAGTCGAAGAGATAACATGCGTCGAGGTTACACCATACTTGATACCCTGTGTTGGATATTTGGAGGGCTCTAGCCCTGGACAACCATCTGTAGCTTGTTGCTCTGGAGCATCAATGGTTTTTCACAGGGCCGATACTCCTCAAAATCACAAGGATCTATGTGAATGTTTCGTACAAGCCTCTAAACAATTTGGTATCAAACCTGACAGATCCAAACAACTACCTCAATTGTGTCATATCAATCTACCATTTCCTCTTGACCCCAGTATTGATTGCAACTCGTAAGTCTCTTTGTAAAAACTATTTCGCACACAAACGCATTAAATTTTGATTGCAATATGTTTCTTAAACTTGGCTTCATTATGTGCAGGATTCCATGATCCTTTCAAAAGCTAGGTTGGAATAAAGATAAAAAAGCATGAGGAACAATCAATAGTATAGTACAATTAAGTGTATGAGTTGCAAAGACTTGTTTAAGAACAATTTCAAGTTATGTATGTCTTGACAATTCAATATATGGAATAAAGATTTATCTATTTTTAGTTTTAAAATCTGCTAATGACTAATATGTTGGCTGTACATTAAACATTTAACCAAAAAATAAGTTTGGTGAAGTTTTAAACTTTACCAATTCAGGGTTGTAGGTTATTGGGTCTATCAATATAAGTCTAGTTCATAATTACAATGCAGCAGATAGCATTATAACATCCATGTCATAAACTCTGGATTTTAATTATAATTTTTATTCACAAATTATTTTGAAATATGAGGGATTTGTTGAAAATTTTATTCCAAAATAATTTATTCTAAAAATTAAATTTGATATATTTAAACGTATCTTTTTTCTCATTCATTGCTTATTATTATAGTAATTTGTTTCCATCTTTTCGCCTGAAAGAATGGATTTCCTTTTATTACTCTTTATTGCTTTTAATGATTTTTTTCTTGGCCTATTAAAATGGTAACTTCAATAGCCTTGAAAAGTAAACAAAAACTGACGATTGAAGGGAATTTATTAGAGATTCTTGCAATTATTCATCAGCCTTTTTTCAAGAAATAAAACAGACTTTTCTCTTTTGGTTGTGAGGGTATTTTTTATGTGGGAGTGAGATGATTAGATCACATCCATTGTATCAATTTTAAATGGTCAATGGTTAAAACAAAAAGTCAGGTAACTTTCTAAGTGATCATGTGACATTTTAAAACTATTAAATATCTTTTAATCTTACCATCCATGTATGACTGTATAGCTCAGATTAACTCATTTTACATTAATATAAAAAAATGTCACATCACTAGAAACAACGCCTATATATGTATGGGGAGACCTATGGCTGCCATGGCCACCACCAACTTTTCAAAAATGTTTTTATAATATACCTATAATTAACTTTCTCCTTTAAAAAATTGAGGAAGTGTTTAATCTGCAACTACAGCAACTGAATATTTGGTTGTTTGCTCCTTTGTTTTTTTTAATTGAATTTTTTCTTTGCTTGCTCAGTGTATGTTGATTTTGGTGAGGTGATGTTTTATTCATTTATTGTTTGAGTCTTGCTAACCATTGTTTTAAGGATACTGGTTAAATAATCAATAAAAATAAATTTTACATTGGAAAGATAAGTGTAAAATATTTTACAATATTAAATATAAATATATAATTTATCCATAAAAAGATTCTCTTTTTTATTCCTTAACAAGTATCTTGAGGCACTCACTAGCATTCTCCTTAATTTTTTTTATTGTTTGCTCCTTTTCATGTTTTTGTCTTTTCCTTGATTTTATTTTATTGAGTTTGTTTTCAATTATTTTAATTTTTTATAAAAAAATTCTTACAAAATCTATCTTTAGGTCCACCAACTGAGTCAAAGTGATGTTTAAAAATAAAGCTATTGACTCATATTTCAAAAAAAAATTTGAATAAAGATGAAATACAGTCTAGTGCTCCAATTTTGAATTGATAGAGTAATGTTGAAAATGTTCTTGAGCAAATTGTGTCACCTCCTGCTAAAGCTATAAGAGTTGACGAAAAATTTAATATTCATACTTTGATGTATGATCCCAGAAAGCATTCACAAATTTGGGATTATCTTATCAATCAACAAGATGAAATTCGTAGGAAATATATAAAGTTTGGATTATATCAATTTATTGTGGATGTGTGCCACTTTCTTGGCCTCCACATAGAAAATTCCTGGCTCCACCCCTATACCTGTGTGTGTAATTATTTTTAACGTATACTTATGTCTTTGGTATTATTCATTATTTAATGAAAATTAAGATAGAAAATAATAGATAATATTTTGAATGAGAATAATTAATGTATATAATTTTTATATATTTATATTTTAAAAGTAAAATTGTCTTGTCTTGTGCCAACTTAGTTGAGATGTTAGCTAATCATTGTGATGCTTTTGCATGACATTTCTTGCTTAAAAAAAAGTAAAATTGTCTTGAAAGTAATTAATGTGTAGACATAAAATGAGGAGGGGACTTTGCTATAAATTCAACGATGCATCTAATGGCTAATCACAACTTCATATATTAACAAAAAGAAAGAAACATACATATTCAAAGTATGATGCAGGAGAAGAAAGTGGTGCCTCCTTTCATGATTGTGATGGCTATAGGCCTACTGGTTACAACATACAGTGCAAGCCAAGTCGAAGAGATAACATGCGCTGAGGCTACACCATACTTGATACCCTGTGTTGGATATTTGGAGGGCTCTGGCCCTGGACAACCATATGTAGCTTGTTGTTCTGGAGCATCAACGGTTTTTCACATGGCCGATACTCCTCAAAATCACAGGGATCTAAGCGAATATTTCGTACAAGCCGCTAAACAATTTGGTATCAAACCTGACGGATCCAAACAACTACCTCAATTGTGTCATATCAATCTACCATTTCCTCTTGACCCCAGTATTGATTGCAACTCTTGAGTCTCTCTTTAAAACCTATTTCACACGCAAACACATTAAATTTTGATTGCAATATGTTTCTTAAACTTGGCTTCATTATGTGCAGGATTCCATGATCCTTCCAAAAGGCTGGAATACAGATAAAAAGCATGAGGAACAATCAATTGTATAGTACAATTAAGTGTATGAGTTGTAAATACTTGTTTAAGAACAATTTCAAGTTATGTATGTCCTGAATATTCAATATACGGAATAAAGATTTATCTATTTTTAGCTTTAAAATCTGCTAATGACTAATATGTTGATTGTATATTAAAAATTTAACCAAAAATTGAATTTGGTGAAGTTTTAAAATTCACCAACTCATGGGGGTAGGTTATCGGGTCTATCAATATAAGTCCGATTCATAATTCACAATGAGACACCCCGATGTCCCATTAAAGAAAAACCTAAATCTAACTAAAACTTAATCGTGATATTAGCATTAAACGTATATACAGAAAATCATAAATATTAAAACCTTAAAACATAAAGAACGGAAACATAGCCATCACACATAGATATACATATACATAAAGGTACAAGGTACTATATAGGGTACCGCATCAGAATAGGGCCACAAAAGTATAAACTGACAAAATAACCAAAAATACTACCACTCTCAAGAAGACGCACTGGCCACAGACTCTCTACTCAACTACTCAGGTCCACTGCTCGTCCTCCGGCATCTGGCTCATAAGGGATCCCATCAAGCTCCTCAATAGCCGGCCCCTCTACAGGGTCTTCTCATAGCGATCACATTAAAGATACATACATAGAAAATAAGTAGGGAGATAAGAAACTATCTATCATCATATATGGAAAAGGGTACGGAACATATAATCAATAAAGGCACACAAACATGCATCACACACACACACACACACACACACACACACACACACACACACACACACACACACACACACACAATCATCCTCGAGATACATTATCATCATCTACCCTTCACACTCATGTAACTTTTGCTGACGTGGCCACCACCAATGCTGTCACACATCCCTCGTCTGATTAGGGATGTCAGTCAATCGTCCAAGCGATGCGTCCCCAAATCCCGGTGCACACTCTCATCCACGGTGAGAATGCTCATGCAAAGTAATGACACTATAGCTGCACATCTTGCTCCGGTGCCCTGGTTATTTCTCGAGGGTACTCATGCATAGCAATGACACTATAGCTGCACTGCCTAAATCTAAGTTTGGACAGTCCCGTAAGGACTTCGGACCTCATGTGTTCCAAACACACGACTGTGATCAACAACATGCATCTATATGGGTCTCGCTGACGTATATCGAGTCATACCCTAGTGCTTTAACCTCTCATCACTATCTCATAATATGTCTCAAATAATATCACATCATCAATCTCATCATAATAAAATATTAATTAATTAGGTTAGGCACGTCTAAATGACATACCATACTCTCCCCCAACATGCATCACTTTAAAATATCATATACCATCGCCTAGATACCAACTAAGCATGTCATTGCAGATCAAACATATTATCACCCAAGACAACATGTTAACAACCATAATCAAAATACAATAATAATAACACCATAATAATAATAAAATAATAATCACATCATAATAATAATAATTAAAAAATTTGTAACACCCCCTTGGGCATTACATGACTAACTCAAATTCGTAAAAACATATTAAATAAAAAGAAATGATGGTTGCTTTCGGAAAATAAAATTTTCTAGTATCCTTAACCTTACTCGAAAATGGTTATGATTTTTTTTCTTTTATTCCTTTCTCCATATAAACAAACGTCATAAATATATACATCATCATATTTATACATCAAGACCTTCATAACAACAGGTCATTTCCAAAGTCATAACATCAGGAAATAAAAATATAACTATAACTTAGCGATAGTCTGGCACCATAACTCAAAAACGATGGCTCTCAGCAGCCAGATATACAGACTATTCTCAAGAGGGTATAACACAGCCTAATGTCCTAGTTGAGCTGGTTACTCCAACCGATATGGAAGACCCCTGAGGTCAACCCTATGATCAATGG
Organism: Sophora flavescens; assembly: GCA_030762895.1. Lineage (NCBI taxonomy): Eukaryota > Viridiplantae > Streptophyta > Magnoliopsida > Fabales > Fabaceae > Sophora > Sophora flavescens. The sequence continues at coordinate 83,548,995 of CM061068.1, forward strand.
TATCTTCTCAGTTATCGGGACTAATGTCCTCAAGTAAAACAAGGAACTCCTCTGCAACGTCTGTATAAGGTGAGATACCGACAAATGAGTTTTATCATGATAACTACATGCGTGACACACAAAAACAGAATATACACCTATACATATAACACATGAATCCACAGAATAAACATAAAGCTTAAAACAATGGGATTCATAACCGACAGTCATTGTAACTTATAAGAATGCAAGACACTTCAGCAATCATCATCTAACTTTGATATTTATTCTCATTACTTTTCTTTTTCGTTTCGTTCTTTCTTTGTCGAGGCTCACAGCTCACGACTGTACTTACTTTGACATCGAGTTCATTCATTCTTAACACAAGACGCATAGTCAAATGTGACAACTGGGACTTTAACCCGCAACACACATAACACAAAGTCAAGTGTGCCAACTGGGACTTTAACCTGCGATACATTGGACACAAATTCAAAATTTGCCAATTGGGACTCTAACCCATGACACACAAGACATGGATTCAAATGTGACAATTGGGACTCTAACCCACGACACAGGGGATATGGATTCAAATGTGCCAACTGGGACTCTAACCCACAACACACAGGACACATAGTCCATGTACTTACTCATTGGAACACTAGCCCGACGTTTCAGTCATCTAGGTCCTCACAACTTCCACTTTTAACACAGTTTTCGTTCTGTGAGAAAAAACTTATCAAAACAAAATTCCGAAAAATTTATCCAAGTTTATCGGAAAGGTTTTCGCTGACTTAAAAGTCTTTGGCAGGAAATTCTTTTCCTCTAACTAACTATGATTAGGATTCGGCCTTCATGAGATAAATAGGCTATGCATTTCAAAAATTCTCAAGCTTTTGGATCAATGATCCTAGAGTATTAGAAAGACTTAAAACAATTGCCATGAGTCAAAAATTGAAACAAAACCATCTAACCCATCTAGAGTTAGGGTTCGGCCTGTGACACCCTCTACCCCGCATGCATTCAAAAGCAATAACACATATATAAAAGAGAGAGAACACATGCAAATATATATAATTATCAAAACCGGGCAGAGACTGCCGCATTGTAACATAACACGGAAATAACCAAAACATGTTTATAAAGAAAACATAACATAAAACAAAACCATAAACGAACCTAACCCCGATGTCACACTACAGAGCTGGTATAACCAATCCGATAAAACAACTCGGATACGACTGGAAACAACTAAACAACCACTGAAAACGGAAATCCTATCTACGAGTCACGACTCCTCAAAGTCACTCCTCAATTGGCTGCACATCGACCTCTGCATAAACGATACACGCGACAAACAAGAAACATATAGATAGGGAGTAAGAAACATATATATGAATATAACGGCAAGGAAGTAGTTAGCAAGACGAGCATACATCAAACAAGCATATTATATCAAACAACAATATCATAACAATCATCATCATATAACGTGTATGCTATGCAATGCAGTTCTGCTCCACTCCTCTACTATGCACTTGGATCCAAACTAACTCAGGATGCCAACTTTAGGGTTACATTTCCACATTGACCAATAAGCACTAATGCCGGGGCAATCCACCAAACCATGGGTGGACCCCTAGGACAGCCGACACATCTTATTCTCGGATGTGCCACCACGGTGTATACTTGATTCCCTTTCGGATGAATCCCGCGGACGGCCAGATCATCTTACACACGGACAACCTCCCCTATGTTGTACAACCTCCAATCAACATCTCTGATGCATGAATGCATGGCAAACAATACAACCACAACCACCACCTCCGCATGGGCCCATAGGCTACCCAAGTTTTAATACCATCAACACCTCGACCACTCCGCTATCGAGGATTATCGTTAACATTTCGTATTCATTAATTAATCACTCTAGTCGTTCTACACTAGAGATTACCACCTTGACCATTAACCATCAAGGCCCCCTTGGAGCGAACACTAGGTTACCAAGGTACATCATCTTATCACTTCGAGCGAACAATAGGCTACCAAGGTACAACATCTTAATGCTTGGAGCAGACACTAGGCTACCAAGGTACAACATCTTATCACTTGTATTTGGTCTTCATGTTCCGTTGGTATTTTATTAAGTCTTTTATAGAGCATTTGGGGTGACAACCCCTACTTCAGGTTCTATTTTGCGTTCTGTTCTGAATAGGTGAGCACGATCGTGCTCACCCCTCAGCACGGTCGTGCTGACACTAGTGGAAAATATACATTAGACGGTAAAGGTTTACGTCAGTTAACCAAAAGATAGACGTTAAAAAGGAGGCGGTGGCAGTTTTGTAAATATCAGGCTTCATTAATTCAATTTTAACGTCAGTTGTTTTAAGGACTGACGTTAAAAGTGAAGAGACTTACTTATAACGTCAGTTCAATAAAGAACTGACGTTAAAAGTGAACATTTTCACGTCAGTTCGATAAAGAACCGACGTTATAAGTAGGTCTTCACTTTTAACGTCAGTCCCTACATCAACAGACGTTAAAAGTTATTTTAATAATTTTTTTATCTAGTATACGATTCCTTCCGCATTGCCTTCCTCAAAGTTTCAGTTTCACATGAATTGCTTTGATGTTTTGTGTTTCTGTTTTGAAAACTAAAATATATGTGCGAAGTATAAGTTGAATCAATAACCCAAACCGGATTTCATTCATGAAGTATAATCTGATCGATCGATCTGAGAAGATTGAAAGGGTTTTAAAATCCTATAAAAAGTTACATTGAAAGGGTTTAAAATCCTATAAAAAGTTACATTGAAAGGGTTTAAAATCCTAAACATTAAAGCTGCATCCCATCAGAGAGTTTTATGAAATATGCCAAAGGGAAAACTATATATACTCCGAAGACCTCAGAAAACTGGGGGGCATGAGAGAGCTCAAGAGAGAGGCAAAAACAGGTGCACCAGATCCGTTTCAAGCAAAGGCAGTGGTTTCAGAGACTTCCAAGACGGTCACTTGCTGCCAAAGCTGAGGTTTTGGAACTGTGACCCCGAGCACTGATTAGCCCTCCAAAGAATGGTTCTCCGGAAGGTGATAAGGTGAGCAACTCACACAATGTATTTTACTCAGACTTATCACCCATGCAATGTAATTTACTCAAACTCAGAAGTTGTTTGACCATTAAGACAAAGACCTTTGAGTCTAGGAATAGGAAGAAAGAGTGATGAAGTTAATCTCCACTACAGAGCCATATTGTGAAGCGAGAAAATTAAAAGGATGGAAGGAAGCTATTTATAGGAGCAGGGGATGAAGTTACTAAGCTATTCTGATTTTGTTGAAAACTTACCTATAAACTTAATGCTCATTAAGAGGATTGAGTTACAAGGTGCATGGGTAAGTAGCACAAGATCAGATCAAAGGAATGAATGTTTTTGCAGATATCTATACACTTTTAACGCCGGCTTTTTTAAAAACTGACGTTAAAAGTGTTTTTAATAAAAAATATTAATTGTTAACGCCAGGTTTTTATACAACTGACGTTAAAAGTTTGATTTTTACTTCAGTTAAATAAATAGCTGACGTAAATAATCCTATATATTATACACGTGCAGAATGAATATTGGAAATAATGTAATTAATATACGGGAACTTGGCAGTCATCAAATAAGTTGACGTTAAAAATGAGGTGGTGGGTAAACTATTTGCGTCAGTTCTATAAATAACTGACGTAAATAATTATGAAACTCATTTCATTGGTTGTCATGTCCCTGTTGTCCCTCTTAACGCAGATCACTCCATATAGTACTGCAGTTTATTTCTAAACCTTTTTTTATACAAGTTTATTTTTAATTTTTATTAATTAGCTTGAATTAGTAAACAAATTATTGTGCAAATTAAAATAAATAAACACTTAACATAAAACAAGTTATATGTATAATCAAATCGTATGACATTAATTGAAGCGATTCATAAGTTAAATTACATGATTAAAAGATAAAAAATTTCTGCAACATAGCCCTAAAATATAAAAAAGTTTCTGCATCAACATCATTTTCTTCTCAGTCCTGTCATCAGAAACTCCAATGGATGCATCACCTCCCTCACTTGAATTCCAAGATGCAAAGTAAATCCTCGGTCACTAGCAAAAAAGCAAAGTGAAATGGATCTTTGCATCTTTCTTCTTCATGGAGTTCCTTGATGCATCATCTTGAATCCACAATCACTTGCTTCCAAAGCAAAGTGAAAGGGATGACGGGGATGAAATAAAGTGAGAGAATCACATTACGTGATTCACCCAACCTTAATATCCATGCAATGTAATTTACTCAAACTCAGAAGTTGTTTGACCATTAAGACAAAGACCTTTGAGTCTAGGAATAGGAAGAAAGAGTGATGAAGTTAATCTCCACGGCAGAGCCATATTGTGAAGCAGAAAATTAATTAAAAGGAGATGGAAGCTAGGAAGCTATTTATAGGAGCAATGGATGAAGTTACTAAGTTATTCTGATTTTCTTGAAAACTTATCTATAAACTTAATGCTCATTAAGAGGATTAGGTACAAAGGTGAATGGGTAAGTAGCACAGTAGTCAAGGGAATGAATGTTTCTGCAGAAACTAATAAACCTTTAACGTCCGTTGTGTAATACAAATCGACGTAAGAAGTTGTGAGTGTTTTTAACGTCGGTTTCTTAATACAACTTACGTTAAATATATGACATTTAACGCCGCTTATTAGTAACAACCGACGTAATAAGTGTGAGAGTTTTTAACGCCGGTTTATTAAGACAACTCGACGTTAAATATATGATCTTCAACGCCAGGTTTTACCAAAAACGGCGTAAAATGTTGTTTTATTTTAATTATAACGTTTACCCCCGCGCACCTTCTCCAATTCTCTACGTCTTTTCTCTTTTCATCACGCTCAACCCTCACTCTCGCTCTCACTCTGCCCTAATCGCGCGCTCATCTCCACCGCAACCACCGCTAGGGCTTCTTCGCCACCACCGTGAGGTACACTCTTAACCCCTAACTCTGTCTTTCCCGCTCCTTCTTTGCAATAACTTGACATCTCTCTTTCCCCTGGCCTTCCCGCGCACTAACTCTCCTTGTCCCTCTGCTCTCAGTAACCACATCGAACGTTGGCCACCACTCAAGCTTCCCCCCCACCACCACGCGAGCGCCTATTTCTGGTGAGTCTTTAATTAGGGCACATTTTTTTATTCACGGTTTTGAGTGCATGCATGTTGCTCTGCTGGTTTGAAACTGTAGTCTCAGTAGTTGAAACTTGAAACTGTGAGTTTGAGTTGTTTGGAATGTCTCTATTTTTGGTTTTGAGTGTATGTTGAAACTGTAGTCTCAGTAGTTGTAACTTTAAACCGTGAGTTTGAGTTGTTTGGAATGTCTCTATTTTTGGTTTTGAGTGCATGTTGCTCTGCTGGTTGATCTGTCACGGCCGTGATGCTCATCACGGCTAGGCCGTGATCAGTTCTGCCTATGAGGGTCTGATTCAGTTGGCACGTTACGGCCGTGACCAGTGCTTGGCAATGTTCAAAAACTATAGTTTTCAATCTCCCGTATTGTCCTTATATTGGATATATAGATGTTTTGTATATCTACAGGACCTATCTAGTTATTTTTATTTATACTTCTGTATTTATTTTGAGTTATAACCTATGTTAATACATATATATTGTTTTTGAACAGGCATACATATGGATCAGTCGGATAGCCCACATGCACGGGAGGACACTGTTGGGGTTTCGCAGGACCCGATCACGCCTACGCCTGCTGATTCTAGTGTAAGTTTACATGCATGTTATATACTGTCTTTAGTCCTTCTTGTTAATGTAAGTTTATAATGTTACAACCCTCTATTTTATCATTTTTTTTGTCCATACAGACATCACAGGCTCATAGGAAAGGGGTAGAGGAGCCACCTCGTTGAAGAAACTAGAGAAGGACAGGCAGAGCGGACCGACGCTTGAGGTGTCCTTCGATGCTAATATAAATGCCCAGGGACCCCATGCTAAAGAATTTAATAAGTGGGTGTTTCTACAAGCGAAGCAAAGACGTAAGCATCAACTACAACCATCGGGAATGACGTTCCACAGAACGTTAAGGATCATATTTGGGAGGCTATCACGGTATTTTACCTTTACATTCGTTTGATTTACATTATCAGATAATTATCTGAGTTATAATCCATCCAGTTGTTATATATGTATCTAATGTGTAGGTAGCTTGGAATGTGCCAAATGACGAGGATCATCGTCATAAATGTATGAAAATGACATCAAAGCGTTGGAATGGGTTCAAGCATGATCTTACCAGGTACTATCTATCTGGGAAGAAGCGGCTTGATAAAATGTTCTCGGATTATCCCTGGATTGATCAGGATACTTGGGATATGTTTGCCAGGAGTCGACGGGATGAAGAATTTCAGGTTGGTTGATTAAGTTAATTTTGTATGCTTATTATAGATCATTTAACTATATTTAATTATGTGTTTTTGTTTGAATAGGCTAAGGCAAATAAGGGTCGGCAGAATCAGGCGAAGAATGTCCACCGCCACACCATGTCTCAGGGTGGGTACCATACTCGGATCCAGCAGATGATGGCGGATAGGCTGAGGGCGAAGCAGGAAGAGCACTCTGCTAGGATTGAAAGAGGAGAGGTGCCTGAGGGCACACCATCAAGTCCTCCGTCGGACATCGACCGCGAGGATGTCTGGTTAGCCGGCCGCATGACAAAGGCGGGATCTTTTAAAGCTGATGCCACTCGCGAAGTGGCAGATAAGATTGTAAGTAAATAATTAACTTGATTTCAATTGATATTTGTATAGATACTTGCAACACTTTTCACTTGCACGTTTTTTCATTTTTTTCATTGTAGATGGATCTTAAAGCAAAATCCTCCCAGGCGCATTCGTCCCTTCGGGGCGGCCGGACGTCTTGATGACTGCTCTAGGCAAGAAAGACCATCCAGGTCGGGTTCTCGGTGTTCCTGGGAACGTGACCATCAATCAATATTATGGCAAGTCTGCTTCACGAAAGCGGGTGGTCAATGAAGCATCAATTTTGGCTGACATTACTCAGCACCTCATGACCAACCCAGATATTACATCACATCTGATGCAAGGCATAATAGCCAACCCATAATTCAAGCAGGCGCTTGCTAGAGAGCTTTCCTCCGTCGGTACATCCCAGGACACCGCAAGGCTTGCCAACGCTTCACATGTGAGCACAAAAGAGAGTTTTAGTATGGCCCATGTGGAGGACGATGAGTTGGCAGCTAGGGAGCGGGAGTTGGAAGTCCAGCGCCATGAGCATGAGTTGGAAATGAAAAGGCGTGAGCTTGAGTTGGACTCCAAACGACGTGAGCTCGAAATGTTAGCAAAGGTATTTATTCATTATTAATGTCCAAAATAGTCAAATAAATACTTGTGTTTTTTTAATTATCAAAAACTTATATATTTTATTTTCCTAAACTGAAGGCCAAGTCGACGTCGGTGCCGCGTCACCTATCACTCGTTTGTTCTCACTTGGTGAGGATTATGCGTATGAGATTTTTGAATGTCCATTGGAGCACGATGGATGGGTGGCACGCCCAAATCAAGAGAGGATATTTTCCTTCGTTGGTGACGATCTCGAACGCTGCAGAAATAACGTCTGGATGAACAAAGCAATGTCATCGGTCTCGTGCACGTAAGTTAATTTTAATTTTATAACTTATTTATTTTTGGTATTTTTCCATTTAATAATTTATTTTAATTTCAATATATATATTATGTAATTAACATCCACACCCTTTTCATATCTTAGGTATCTCCATCGTCTTCACTTGATAAGGCGTTGCATCGCTTTTACGGTTTCTTAGATCCGTCAATCCTTCGCCTTGGAGTTCTTTGTTGGCGATGCATTGAGTAAATACATAGGGAAGGTGTTGGGAGACAATCCGAAAGAATTATATCTGGCTCCCTACTGTATGAATGACCATTGGCAGTTGTTGGTACTTCACCCGCCTAGGCATACTGTCATATTCTTCTGCTCTCTCCACCATGATCCGCCACCGAAGGTGGTGGAAGTCAGAATATGTAAGTAACTAATCTTAAATTAAATTTAAGTTTTAATATCAGTTGTTTTTAGTTTATTACGCACATGATAAATGAGTTTGTTAATTGATCGACATGATTATTTGTTTATTATAGCTCTATGAAGTCGAGTAGCATAAGTTGCGCCAACGGGAGAAGTAGGACTTCTAAGGCTAAAGCAAATCCTGTATGGAACATCCTCAAGGTTTGGTAGTTTATTTATCAAATTATTATTATTATAATTACTAATTTATGTGTATATTCAACTGACGTTGAAATTAATTTTGTTGGTAGTCTCGATTTCAACCTGACAGTTGGTCGTGCGGCTATTATGTGATGCTTCATATGCTGAACATAGTCTCCGCATCTATTACGGAAGGATGGAAGAAGGTAATATTTAAACAACTTGTTAAATTATATATTATAGTTTTGAAGATGACTTGCATTGATGTTATTGTTATTATTTGAACGTGTCTAGGCATTTATCGACCAATCGCCTATTGAACAAGATGAGTTAAGAGACTTGAGGATGCGCTTCGCCGAATTCTTCTTCAAGTATGCGGCTGAAAAAGGAATTGCCAACATACCTCCGCACTACTTAGATAAATAGTTTTTTTGTTAGACTTTAGAAACTAATTAATAACATGTATATATATATATATATATATATATATCCTTAGATAGTTTTGTTTTTTAGACATTGGAACTAAAATTTATTTATATATATACATGGGTTTTGGTTTTAAGTCCCCCATTGTTCAATTTTCCTTTGCAATTCTGTAATGTGTGTGATATTCTGTGTTACTGGGACTGAATGCAGGGATAGCTGAGGGGAGTGATATTTTAAAACTGAATTTAAAAAAAAAAAACTTATTAACGTCAGTTGTATCAAACAACCGACGTTAATAGTATTTTATAAAATATACAGTACTCTATTAACGTCAGTTGTTTATTACAACTGACGTTAAAATTAAACCTTTAACGTCAGTTCTTTATAACAACTGACGTTAGTTTTAACAAAATCAACGTCCGTTGTATTAAAGAACTGACGTTAATAGTTTTATTTTAACGTTGGTTTTGTTAAGGAACTGACATTAATAGTGTTATATTTAACGTCAGTTCTCAACTGACGTTAAAATAGTAACTATTAACGTCAGCTGTATTTACGTCAGTCAGTATTCTAACGTAAAAAATAAATTTTAACTGACGTAAAAAGCACTTATTGCACTAGTGTGAGCTCACAGTCAAGCACGTTCATGCTGACTGTTGAGCATGGGTGTGCTCAAGTACCCATTTCTGGGTTTGAATGGGAGCACGAACGTGCTCCCTGTTGAGCACGGGCATGCTCCCTGTTGAGCACGGGCTTGCTCAAGTGTGTGCGCTGTTGTTCTGGGCAGAAGGGTCACATACCCTATTGCCACTTGTTTTGGGACATCTCAGATTCAAATCTAAAGGTTCTCACTAATCCATTGATCATAGCTTCATTCATCTTAACTGCTCTTCATTAATATTCATGTCTTATCATCATGTGGAATTAATCCTTTAATCATAGCTTCGTTATTAATGTTCCTAGAACACTTACTAATCAATCCTAGAGTCTTTAACTAAGCCCTATGAACATAACCTTACCTCTCACACTATATTCATGTCTTATGAACAACTGGGATAAACATCCCTTAAATATCATTTATCATCGTTAACGTATTTTAACGTCTTTAACATCATTGTTGGCATCAGCATTCTCAACAATCAACACTCATAAAGAGCACAACACAACAACAGACCCATACCAACACTCGATAATGTTGGTAAACTAGACACGTTCCCCCGAGCAGCTCGACGAGTTCCCAAAGCCTTGTCCAAACAAGAAGAAGACAACCAATTAGTCTCTAGATCTAATAAATATAAAAGAGACTAAGAGAGAGGGAAGACAACGTTACCTCAAACTATACTATCGCACTACTTCTCTCCCACAACTAGATCAAGTACAACAAGAACTTCAAAGGGTTCAAGAGGAGGGAAGGGAAGAGGTTTCGGTCGTACTAGGACTGTCAAAGTGCCAAAAAGAGGATTTTGGTCGCAACCCTCATGGAACTGCTCTATTTATAGACTCTGAGACCTGAGCACGACCTTGCTCCCTGTTGAGCATGGCCAAGCTCAATTCCTAAGCATGGGGAACTCAAAGATTGTACTGTTAGACCATCTAAACGATCGAATTGACCAAAAATATAAAATAATACTTGTAGATAATTCTCTTAGCTTTCCAACGCCACAAATATCACATCGATCGGACATCTAGAACTAAATATATGGCTAAAACGGTGAAACATGTTACTTGGACTCTAAAAGGATTGAACCTTTCTAAAGTTAAACTTCCCCAAACATGAACTTAGGCATAAAAAAACAAACATAACAAGCATAAATAAGCATATATATAACATATATGAAAGCACTAAACTTATTTACGAAAAACGGGGTGTTACAATTCCACCCCTCTTATAAAAAATTTGTCCTCGAAAATTCTATCACCTCAACTAGTTAACTTTCACCAATTAAGATCGTACCTTGGGTTGAGTCCTTGGACTCGGAGACTCCAGATCCACTAAGAGAGTAGACCCTCCTAGTGGTCTTCAGTAGATTGACTTTAGGCTTCTAATGCCTGATAACATTCTATGGCTCTGACTTCTCTTCTCTGTAGTTCCGACGGAAGTGGCCATACTTGCCACACTTCAAACAGATGATTTCCGGCTCCTTGCAATGGATGGGTATAGTGACCTTCTCCACATTTACCACACTTGATAGACCTAGAGGAATCCCAGTCCTTAAGCTTACCTGCTGAGAATCGCTGCTCCTTTCCATTCCTCTTCAAGTCCCGACCGATCGAAGCCAGACACACTGTCTTTCTTCGTCCTTCTCATCATCATCCTAACTGCTCTGTACATCTGAACTCTTACGACTTGCGATCCTGGACTTGTAAGAATCCTCGAAGATTCAGCACTTGTTCATCAAGGTGGAAAAGACTCAGATCTCCTGGTAGATAATAGCCCGCTTGATTTCTGGACGCAGACCGACCTCAAACTTTACGCACTTGGAGCGGTCGTCCGCCATATACTGGTACAATGTATAATAACGGGTGAGATCCTCAAACTTAGCCGCATACTCTCCTACTGACATGTTGCCCTACTTCAGCATCAGAAACTCCATCTCATTTTTGTCCTTGATGTCCGACGGAAAGTACTTCTCGAGAAACCTGTCCTTAAATATCGTCCATGTGATAATAGTACCTTCTGCTTGGATATGTTGACAACAGTTCTCCCACCAATGTTCAGCCTACTACTATGTCAAGCATAAAGGTCCCAAAGATGACCTTCTGTTGTTTGTTGCATCCCATAGCTCGGAAGATCTTCTCAGTCTCCCTCAGCCACAACAAAGCTCCCTCCGGGTCATAAGCTCCTTTAAAAGATGGCAGGTTGTTTCGCTGGAACTTGTCCAATCTCTGAAACTCAGTTGGTCCATCATTGTTGTTGTTCTGGTTTTGGCCTATGGCGTTTGCGAGCAGTTCCAAAGCATCGGCGATCGCTTGGTTGTTCCTACATCTTCCTGCCATTGGCTCATGCATTTACCCAAGACAACAGTTAAACACAGGGAACCAAGCAAGAAGGTCTAACGGTTCTTAATACAAGAGCATTATTATCTATAACAAGTATAGATAAATGTGACACCCTCTACCCCGCATGCATTCAAAAGGGATAACACATATATAAAAGAGAGAGAACACATGCAAATATATATAATTATCAAAACCGGGCAGAGACTGCCGCATTGTAACATAACGCGGAAATAACCAAAACATTTTTATTGAGACACCCCGACGTCCCATTAAAGAAAACCTAAAATATTAAGACCTAATTTCGTTATTATCGTTATACGGATATATTAAAAATGGCGGAAAATTAAAACTTAAAATATAAAACAGTAAACATACATGCAGAAACATAACCATATATATATATACATCATATCCTAATACAATATAGTAGAGGGAATCCCATCAATGGGATCCCAATAGGTACAAACTGGTGACATCAGCAAAATACATCAAAGAACAAAGGAAAGATGCCTCGTCGGTTCTCTCCACACCCAGTCCCCTCTCAAAATACAACAAAATCCTCACTCACGCCTAACTGACGGCACTGGCCCAATCCATCATATGCTACCACCCTCGCCAGCATCCCGTGGTCCGGCAGGTGCAAATACTCCTCCGCTCCCATAGGAAAAGCTCCGATCCGACTGCCTCTGGAACATCTGTCTGTATGGCTGACTATCTCTGGGATGCAGCCGTTTGGAAGACACCCAAGAAGACTCTGAAATAGTGGCCCGGACCTCTGGAGGTGTTGGTACCTCTGGAAGGGGCAACAGGTCCTGGGCTGGAGCAATCGGGTCATCCTCCTGCATAGGTGCCAACTCTGGCTCTGGTACTGGTGCGGGTGCAGGTGCCGGTACAAGCCCTAGTACAAGTACATCGAAGGGTACCATAAAGGGGACGGGATCCATGCCTGGCATCAGCAGCATCGGCGGTATATGTCCATCAGGCTGTCCTAACGGGAAGGGAAAGGTCGTGCCAAAACGGAACGTGCAGACAAAACCAATGGGAGCTCCATGCCCCAGTCCTGAAGTGATGGACATCGGACCTATATATACAGCAAAACGGGTGACTGGGTCCACTAGCCACCCATTTGGATCAACGCACTCCACCTTAAAGGTCCCCGAGAGGGGAAACCCTGGATCTTGGATCAACCATGGATGGTCCCAGTGCTCCATCTGTATTAGCTCCAAGGTATATATATATATATATATATATATATATATATATATATATATATATATATATATATATATATATATATATACAAAATACACAACACAAGAAAAGGGATAAAAAGCAATATAATGTCAAACGTGGAAAAAGTTTAGCAATATTTAATTCTATAACAGCACACTAAACATTCGTCTCCAAGAATTATATATATATATATATATAACACAAATCATCCCCAATCCATGTCTACGATGTTTCATCATCAGGTATCAGCCATATCCGGATATCCAACAATGACACGTCCCAGAGTCCCCGACGCACACCCTCGTCCGTGGATGGAGGATACCCATGCAAAGCAATGGCACTGTAGCTACACAATCTGGTGCGCACCTCTAAACCATGGCCAGGGTGCTCATGCAAAGCATGAACTATAGCTGCAACTAAATTGAAATAATGTCTGGGACGGTCCGCCATTAGCCTAACCCCGGGAATTCTCCTTCCAAGGACTAGGCCCCAAAGACCATGTTTCAGGTCCACCAGACCATGTTTCAGGTCAACCATATCACGGACCATGTTTCAGGTCACCCCCTAGTGCCCTAACCGCTCATCATAATCTCGTAGATAAGCTCAATAATAATCTCATCTCATCAATCCCATCATCATCATATCACAGTAATTATCTCGATTAGGCACTGCTAGTACATATAGTATGAATTTCCCAATACATCATCATATCTCAACATAACTTATCCCTTACTCAACCTCTAAGCATAATCATAACACTCATCACAACATACCATCATATCATCAAAATCATCATCAATACCATCATGTCATGAAATCATCATTTCATTCATATCATCATTTCCAAAATAATCATCATTACCAATAATAATAATATAACATGTTCATAACATAACTACACACTCATAACATCATCATCCATCAATTACCAATATCAAACCAACCAATCAAATCAGTCAAAGCTGGCAATCATTATATAGTAAAATAATATATTTTAGACGTAACGGTGATAAACGCACAATTCCCATATCATCATTGGTACCACTAGGTAGTCCCTAATGTGATATGGATATTGTCTGTTACTCGCTCTCATTGTAGGGTTTTGGTTGCCCTACGCCGTTATCGAATTAAATGTAATCGCACCGTTTCCGACGTTAAATGGTTTCTTTCCCCCACCTGAAGAACGTACAACCTCGGAAATGCTACGAGATCACTCCTACTCGAATCCTCTCGAATCTACCTCACACCGAACGTGGTCCCCGAATCTCTGATATCCCACCTAAACATCACATTTTGAAAGACACAAAATAAGAAACTCAAAATCTGCAGTAAACACCACAAGATCCTCCACTGTTTTGGCTCTATATATCACAACCTAGACCTTTGTTAAAAAAGTTGACCATTGAGAATAAAGAACTACCTTTCCTTTACCTTCTCCAAAAATTTCAGCTCGATCCAACGATGAACGAGCCTAAGATGAACCTTCCAAGGTGACTGGTCAGGAGATACACGGGCTGAGTTTCTCTCCCTCTTCTAAGTTAAATAACTCACACTCTGGGGAATACTCAGAAGTTTTAGCCGTTGGATATGAAATACTATCAACCCAGAACCTCTCTATGAAATTCAAACATGATCTAACAGTGGAAGAAGGTGTTGTGAGGGATTTACAGAGGCTGCTCAGCTTCAAACTTGAAGCTCTCAACAATGGATGGTTTGGGTTTTGGTAGCTCTCCTCCTCTTTTCTATATTTATCTCTCTAGTTTTCTCTCTTCCTTTCTCTATATCTTTTCCTCTCTATCTATATTTGGTTCTGCTCTGTATTTTCCATCTGAAGAGGTTCAAATGAGGTGTTGAACCTCTTTTATTTTTTTTCCAAGGCTGATCACGGGCACTCAGCGCCATTCACCAGCGCCCAGCGCTGGGCATGCAACCGAGGGCCTTTCATGCGTGACACGTGTCAGTGCTGATCAGTGGCTGGGCGCTCAGCGCCACCCTCCAGTGCTCAGTGCTGGCCTTCTTGCAGCCACACAGATTTCATGCGTTTATTCGTGTTCTGAGCTCGTTCGAAGTCCGATTGATCCCAAAAATGAGACGTAGGCTCACTAAGACCTAATGAACAACCTCCAACCATTAAAAATGACTAACCTCAATCATAACTCCAAGTTTCTTATTTCTCGTTCAAATGTCCTAAAGACAATAATTGGGAAAATTCTAAGTTTTGCTCACATTTAAACTCATTCCCGATAATTGCTTACTTCTTATGCAAAATTTCCTAGAAGACAAATATCTTAACCACAAAAATTTCACGTCTTTATCTTAAACATATTATAAAATCTGGCCGTTACATTTATAAAGAAAACATAACATAAAAGAAAACCATAAACGAACCCAACCCCGATGTCACACTATATAGCCGGTATAACCAATCCGATAAAATAACTCGGATACAACTGGAAACAACTAAACTACTGAAAACGGAAATCCTATCTATGAGTCGCGGTGCCTCAGAGTCACTCCTCAACTAGCTTCCCATCGACCTCTGCATAAATGATACATGCCACAAACAAGAAACATAGAGATAGGGAGTAAGAAACATATATATGAATATAACGACAAGGAAGCAGTTAGAAAGACGAGCATACATCAAACAAGCATATTATATCAAACAGCAATATCATAACAATCATCATCATATAACGTGTATGCTATGCAATGCAGTTCTGCTCCACTCCTCTACTATGCACTTGGATCCAAACTAACTCAGGATGCCAACTTTGGGCTTACATTTCCACATTGGTCAATAAGCACCAACACCGGGGCAATCCACCAAGCCATGGGTGGACCCCTAGAACAGCTGACACATCTTATTCTCGGATGCGCCACCACGGTGTATACTTGATTCCCTTTCGGACGAATCCCGCGGACGGCCAGATCGTCTTACACACGGACAACCTCCCCTATGTTGAACAACCTCCAATCAACATCTCCGATGCGTGAATGCATGGCAAACAACACACAACTACAACCACCACCTCCGCTTGGGCCTATAGGCTACCCAAGTTTTAACACCATCAACACCTCGACCACTCGGCTATCGAGGATTATGGTTAACGTTTCGTATTCATTAATTAATCACTCTAGTCGTTCTACACTAGAGATTACCAACTTGACCATTAAGCATCAAGGCCCCCTTGGAGCGAACACTAGGCTACCAAGGTACATCATCTTATCACTTGGAGCAAACACTAGGCTACCAAGGTACTACATCTTAACGCTTGGAGAGGACACTAGGCTACCAAGGTACAACATCTTATCACTTGTATTTGGTCTTCATGTTCCGTTGGTATTTTGTTAAGTCTTTTAAAGCATTTGGGGTGACAACCCCTGCTTCAGGTTTTGTTCTACATTTTGTTCAGAATAGGTGAGCACGGTCGTACTCAACCCTCAGCACTGTCGTACTGAGCTCACGGTTAAAAATGATCATGCTGACTGTTGAGCACGGACATGCTTAAGCAGCGTGCCTAGCCGTGCTCCCCATTGAGCACGGGTGTGCTCAAGTGCGGGCCCTGCTATTCTGCGCAGAAGGATCACAGACCCTATTGCCACTTGTTTTGGGACATCTCAGATTCAAACCTAAAGTTTCTCACTACTAAAGATAAAATCAAATAGAATCAAAGAGGATAAAATCAGGGAACATTTCCTGATTCTCCAACAAACATCATAATAGTTAAGAATCATATAACAAACAGACATAAAAGCATATAGACATGTTATCAAAGGAAAGGGTCATGGGTAACCCTTCGTCTTACGCTACCCCCAAGTGTGACACCCTGCTAACCCACATGTTATAAAGCAAATTAAAGATAAAGATATAAGACAAAACATACATTTACTGGATAAAATAAAACATTTGTCCATTGGTAGGTCTCACATGAACGAGTTCTCAAAACGCGGAAAATAAAATAAGTTTAGAACAACTAAATCAAAAGATAAACAACATAACCCAACCCGATGTCACAACAGAGCTGGTATAACCGTTCCAGAATGAAATCCTCAAAATACAACTGAACTAACTAAAACATAAGGAAAAGTTCTAACTATGAGTGGTGGCTCCTCAGAGTCACTCATCTCCTGACTGCTCACCATTCTCTTCAAGGTTCCAATCAGGCCAAGCAAACAAACAATGAAAGAGGGGAGTAAGAATCATATAAACATATACGGCATGGAGATAGGAAGCAAGATAAACAAACAAGCATACATCAACATATATATATATAACATCATACATCAACATCATCAAAACAAGCATGCTATGCGGTGCAATGCAACTCTACTCTGCTACTCCATTATGCATGTGGATCCAAACTAACTAAGGATGAATGACTTCGGAGTTAAATATCCTCATTGAGAATCTACTCAACGTCGTAGAATCTATTCCTTGGAAAGCCAACACATCAAACCAACGAATGCCTCGTCACGGGTGCGCACGGTTACCAAACCTTGGGTAACCTGCCGTGGATGGCCAGATCGCCATACTCTAGGATGACCTCCCCTATGTCGAACATCCACCACCAATAACATATTCTAAGACTAAATGTCATTATCAACATAGTAACAACATTATCATCACAATCATTGTATCAACCATTAAACCATTCAACCAACAACATTATGCCAATAACAACCATCAACATATCATCATGTTCATATAACCAACATAAACATCAAGAACATAGTATGAACTTAGGCATATAAACAGCATATTAACAACCAAGATCATGTTATCATAATCAAACAAACTATCATATTAATCATATACACATACACAACAAACCGGGGTCATGGGAACCCCTTTTACCTTACACTACCCCCAATGCCTATGATATACATTACCCTTTTCCCTATACCTGGATTGAAGGTCGCTCGAACGCAAGCTCCAAACAACAAACTGCCCTCGGTTCCCAAATCGGCTCAACACAAACTCAACCTTAGCCAAACCAAACACAAACCCATTAGTTTCCCATTCAAAAATTATGAAAGGAAACCACAAAGGAAGGGAACCTTACCTCTAAACTGAAACAGACCAAACAAGCTTCCCAACCGGCTTCCAAAACTCCACTATAGCAATGGATGATGAGGAAATAGGGAAAGAGGCACACTAGGTCGCAACATTAGCTGCTGTAACTAACAAAATAGGGTTTCATGTCAACCCTCGGGTTCCGTGCCAAACTTATATAGGCTGGACCTGAGCACAGTCGTGCTCCCCCTTGAGCACGGTCGTACTGGACTTAGCGTCGGTGAAACACGATCAACACATTGAGCACGAACGTGCTCAACTTAAAAACTGAAACACGCTTCAGCCTTTTAAGCACGGACGTGCTTGCTAATGGGCACGGGCGTACACATGCACCAGAAAGGGACTTTTAAGCCAAAAATCCCACTAAGCTCTTAGCCAACTATTTTAACTTAACAAAACTAAATTAAACAACAAAACAAGCTTATAAAAGCACTTAACGAAAAAGTAGAGTGTTACAATTCCACCCCCTTTATAAAAATTTCGTCCTCGAAATTTCTACGTACCTCAAACGAAAAGGTGCGGGTATGCTTCCATCATCATGCTTTCCAGCTCCCAGGTAGCACTTTCCTCATTTGCCCCACTCCAAACCACATTGACCAAAGGAATCTCCTTGCCTCTTAGCTGCTTCACCCTCCTATCCTCGACTCGAAGGGGTAACACCTCAAACGTCAAGTTCTCTTTCAACTGTATAGTGTCGGGTACTATCATGTGACTAGGGTCATGGATATACTTTGAGTTGAACTAAGCCTAAGCTTTGTACCTAAAGCATGCTGCAAACTCTCCCAGAACCTAGAGGTAAACCTTGGGTCTTTATCTGATACTATGCTAGAGGGTACACCATGAAGCCTAACTATCTCTTTGATGTACAGCTTAGCTAACTTTTCCAATGGATATTCCATATTCATCGGGAGTCTAGACACAAAATCCATGGAGATGCTATCCCATTTCCATTCTGGGATACTCAAGAGTTGCAACTTACCTGAAGGTTTTTGGTGTTCTATCTTGGCTTTCTGACAAACTAGGCATGCATACACGAACTCAGCTACATCCTTTTTCATCCTAGTCCACCAAAACATCCTCTTAAGGTCCTGATACATCTTAGTGGCACCTGGGTGCACACTCACACCACTCCTATGTCCCTCTTCAAGGATCATCTTCTTAAGCTCGGGAACATCCGGCACGCAAACTCTATCCTTAAACCTCAAGACACCATCACTTCCATCCTTAACGCTAAGGTCTTTACCCTGAGCGAGCAACTCTCGTTGGTCCAAGAGAAACTTGTCTAACTTCTGACCCTCTCTAATCTGATCCATCAGACTGTTGGTAACCTTCAAGGTACCAAGCCTAACACTCTTAGGGGTAAACTCACAAGCTAGAATAAGGTCTCTAAACTCCTCAATCAGATCCATCTCCCTAACCATCAAAGCGAAGATGTCAAGGTTTTCCTACTCAAGGCATCAGACACCATATTGACCTTTCCTGGGTGATAGGTCAGCTCAAAGTCATAACCCTTTAAGAACTCCATCCACCTAAGTTGCCTCATATTCAACTCATTTTGAACAAAGAAATACCTTAAACTCTTGTGATCACTAAAGACCTCAAACCTCGCGCCGTAAAGGTAATGCCTCCGGATCTTTAAGGCAAAAGCCACAGCTCCTAACTCTAGGTCATGGGTAGGGTAGTTCTTCTCATGGGGTTTCAACCGCCTAGAAGCATAAGCAACTACCTTACCATTCTGCATCAACACACCACCTAAACCTTGCTTAGAAGTATCGCAGTAAACTACGAAGGGTTCACTAGGATCTGGCAAAACTAACACTGGTGCTGATGTCAACCTATCCTTAAGGATTTGGAAACTCTCTTCACACTTAGAATCCCACACAAACAACTGTCCCTTCTTGGTGATACGGGTTAAAGGTAAAGCTATCTTAGAGAAACCTTCTATGAATCTCCTATAATACCCGGCTAACCCCAAGAAACTCCTAATCTCGGTTACTGACTTCGGCGCTTCCCACTAGAGCACCGTCTCTACCTTTGTTGAGTCTACGGCTATGCCACCCTTTGAGATGACATGTCCTAAGAAGCTCACTTCCTCTAACCAGAACTCACACTTCGACAACTTAGCGTACAACTGCTTTTCCTTAAGGGTCTGCAAGACAACCCTCAGGTGTTCCTCATGATCCCCCTTGCTCTTGGAGTAGACTAAGATGTCATCTATAAACACCACCACAAACTTATCCAACTAAGGGTGAAAGGTCTTGTTCATGTAGTCCATGAACACCGCAGGAGCATTGGTCACACCAAAGGGCATAACCGAGTCATCATACTGACCATATCGCATCCTGAACGCTGTCTTCGGGATGTGCTCAAACTTAACTATAATCTGATGGTACCCTGACCTCAAATCTATCTTAGAAAAGACGCAAGCACCCATCAACTGGTCCATGAGATCATCAATCCTAGGGAGGAGATACCGATTCTTTATGGTCACCTTGTTGAGCAACCGATAGTTGACACACAACCTCATACTACCATCCTTCTTCTTTACCAACAACACAGGTGCTCCCCACGGAGACACACTCAGTCTAATGAACTGCTTCTTCATTAGGTCCTCCAACTGTTCCTTCAACTTAGCTAAATCAAGATGAGACATTCTATAGGGTACTATGGAGATTGGCCCGGTGCCAGGAACTAAGTCTATGGTGAACTCAACATCTCTCTCTGGGGGTAAGTTATAAACATCCCTCGGGAACACTTAAGGATAGTCCCGCACAACAGGTAAGCTGGCGACATCAGGAGGCATCTCTCTACTTCCAGAGAAGCTATCATCATGTACACTTGGGACGTGGTTGGAAAATAACCAGTCCATGCCAAGAATGATATCGAGATCTTTCAGGGGTAAACATACAAGATCGACAACAAAGGTTTTAACATCAATGACAATATGACAGTTCTTGTATGCATAAGATATGGAAACAGGTTTATTTGTAGGTGTAGACACAAGCAAACCAAACTCAAGAAAGGTAACAGGAAATTTAAGACTCTTGACCCTATCATGCGATATGAATGAATGAGTAGCACCCGAATCATACAATACAGTTAATTGAGTTCCATCAATAAAACATGTACCTTGGATCAAGTCATCAGACTCGGAGGCTTCAACTCCACTAAGAGTAAAAACTCTTCCAGTGTTCTTCAATATGTTGGCCTGGGACTTCTGATTCCTACTAGCACTGGGAGGCTCGGCCTTGGCTCCTTCACACTCGCGGCTGATATGACCAGACTTGCCACACATGAAGCAAACCACAGCTGGCTCCTTGCACTGGGATGAGTAATGATCTGGTGCCCCGCACTTACCACACTTCATAGTCCTGGGGGCATTAGAGAACCCGCCCCTAAACCTATCCTGCTGAAACTATGGCTTCCTACCACTCTACTTGAAGTCTTTACCGGTCGAAGCATACCGCTGCTTACCTTTGTCTTTCTGATCAGTCTTATTGCCATTCTGACTATATGATCCCTTGGCAACTCTGAACTGACTAGCATCCTCATAAATCCTGCACTTGTTGACCAGAATCGGGAAGACCCTGATCTCCTGGTAGCTGATGGCCTGCTTGATCTCAGGTCGGAGTCCAGCTTCAAACTTGATGTACTAGGAGCTGTCATCTGTCTCATGCTGATAAGGAGTGTAGTACCTCGCCAGCTCATCTAACTTGGTTGCATAGTCGTCAACTGACAACGAACCCTGCCGTAAGGACAAGAACTCCATCTCTTTCTTGTCCTAGATATCCGCTTGAAAGTACTTCTCTAGAAATCTCTGCCTGAACACAACCCATGTAACCGTTGTGCCCTCAGCCTGCATCATCTGCCTGCAGTTGTCCCACCAATGCTCCGCCCCCTCAGTCAACATGAAGGTAGCAAAGATAAGCTTCTGCTGATCATTACAATCCATAGCTCGGAATATCTTCTCAGTCTCCCTCAACCACGGCAAAGCTCCTTCCGGATCATACGCTCCCTTGAACGATGGAGGATTGTTCCTCTGAAACTTGTCCAACCCTTGAAACTCAGCTAGCCCACCATTGTTGTTGTAATGGTTTACATGTCCGATAGCATTGGCATGAAGTGCCAACGCGTCCGCAATTGCCTGATCATTGCGTCCTCTACCTGCCATGAGTTCCTATACACGTCCAACGCAACTCTTAGATACAAAAACTTAAGCGGGTAAAAGCTACATGCAACTGACTTAAAGCATCATTGTCCATAACAAGTATAGACAATTATAACTAGAGCACACAACAGACTCATACCACGTCTGGACAGGGCCGAACTGCTCTGATATCACTAAATGTGACACACGCTACCCCGTATGTTATAAAGCAAATTAAAGATAAAGATATAAGACAAAACATGCATTTACTGGATAAAATAAAACATTTGTCCATGGGTAGAAAGGTCTCACATGAACGAGTTCTCAAAACGCGGAAAATAAAACAAGATTAGAACAACTAAATCAAAAGATAAACAACATAACCCAACCCGATGTCACAACAGAGCTGGTATAACTATTCCGGAATGAAATCCTCGGAATACAATTGAACTAACTAAAACATAAGGAAAAGTCCTAACTATGAGTGGTGGCTCCTCAGAGTCACTTATCTCCTGACTGCTCGCCATTCTCTGCAAGGTGTCAATCAGGCCAAACAAACAAACAAACAAAGAGGGGAGTAAGAATCATGTAAACATATACGGCACGGAGATAGGAAGCAAGTAAACAAACAAGCATGGAAACATCATAGCATGCATCAACATATATGTATAACATCATACATCAACATCATCAAAACAAGTATGCTATGCGGTGCAATGCAACACTACTCCGCTACTCCATTATGCATGTGGATCCAAACTAACTAAGGATGAACGACATCGGAGTTAAATATCCACATTGAGAATCTACTCAACACCGGAGAATCTACTCCTTGGATAGCCAACGCATCAAACCAACGAAAACCTAGTCACGGGGGTGCACGGTCACCAAACCTTGGGTAACCTACTGTGGATGGCCAGATCGCCGTACTCTAGGATGACCTCCCCTATGTCGAACATCCACCAACAACATCTCCAATGATGCAGGCATCATACAACAAACAACATGTAACCGCCACCTCCTTTGCTATGACTGAATCGACCATAGCGTAATCTACCGCAACACTTAAACCTTTAGCGGAATCAACCGCAACACCTTAGACCCAACCGGGTCAAGGCCCCCTTGGAGCAAACTCTCGGTCACCAAGGTACATAATCAATAGTACCTTAGACCCAAACCGCAGGGTCAAGGTTCCCTTGGCCAAAAGCATTGATTAACTATGTCATCGTCATTGTTGGGGGAGATTGGGGGTTAAAAACCCCTGTTTAAGTCCTTAATATGAAATTCTGTCGAGAGGGGTGAGCACGGTCGTGCTTAACCCCAGCACGGGCGTGCTGCCACTTAAGCTCGTGCTTCCTTTTGAGCAAGGTCGTGCTTGGCTGCACGGGCGTGCTCCTCTGCTGTACGACGGTACTGAATGCACGACCATTTTCCAGAATTCAAACTGGGAGCACAGGCGTGCTCTCTGTTCAGTACGATCGAGCTCAATGCACGAAAGGACTGTTCTGGGCAGAGTTCAACATCAATTTTAGCAGATTAAATTTAGGGATTAATTTTATTAATCCTAAGCCAGTAACAACATATTCTAGGACTAAACGTCATTATCAACATAGTAACAACACTATCATCACAATCATGGTATCAACCATTCAACCAACAACATTATGCCAATAGCAACCATCAACATATCATCATGTTCATATAACCAACATAAACATCAAGAACGTAGTATGAACATATGCATATATACAGCATATTCACAACCAAGATCATGTTATCATAATCAAACAAACCATCATATTAATCATATACACATACACAACAAACCGGGGTCATGGGAATCCCTTTTACCTTACACTACCCCCAATGCCTATGATATACACTACCCTTCTCCCCATACCTGGATTGAAGGTCGCTCCAACGTAACCTCCAAACAACAAACTGCCCTCGGTTCCCAAAGCTGCTCAACACAAACTCAACCTTACCCAAACCAAACACAAACCCATTAGTTTCCCATTCAAAAATTATGAAAGGAAACCACAAGGGAAGGGAACCTTACCTCTAAACTGAAACAAATCAAACAAGCTTCCCAATCGGCTTCCAAAACTCCACTTTAGCAATCGATGAAGAGGAAATAGGGAAGGAGGCACACTAGGTCACAACAGTGACTGCTGTAACCAACAAAATAGGGTTTCACGTTAACTCTCAGGTTCCGTGCCAAACTTATATAGGCTGGACCTGAGCACGGTCGTGCTCCCCCTTGATCACGGTCGTGATGGACTTAGCATCAGAAAACACGGTCTGCACATTGAGCACGGGCTTTCTTAACTTAAAGACTGAAACATGCTTCAGTCTTTTTTTCACAGGCGTGCTATCTAATGAGCACGGGCGTGCTCATGCACCAGAAAGGGACTTTTAAGCCAAAAATCCCACTAAGCCCTTAGCCAACTATTTTAACTTAACAAAACTAACTTAAACAACCAAACAAGCTTATAAAAGCGCTTAACGAAAAAACAGGGTGTTATACCAAGCCTAGATACTCATACTATTCCTTCTCCCCATACCTGGTATGAAGATTCCTAAACGATAATGTTGGTAAACTAGACACGTTCCCCAAGCCTTGGCCAAACAAGAAGAAGACAACCAATTAGTCTCTAGATCTAATAAATAGAAAAGATACTAAGAGAGAAGGAAGATAATGTTACCTCAAACTATACTATCGTGCTACTTCTCTCCCATAACTAGAGCAAGAACACCAAGAACTTCAAGGGGTTCAAGGGGAGGGAAGGGAAGAGGTTTCTGTCGCACTAGGATTACCCAAAGTGACAAAAAGAGGGTTTGGGTGGCAACCCTCACGGAACTGCTCTATTTATAAAGTTTGAGACCTGAGCACGGTCTTGCTCCCTGTTGAGCACGGAGCGCTCAAATATTGTACTACGAGACCATCTAAACGATCGAATTGGCCAAGATACATAATATAAGACTTGTAGATAATTCTCTTAGCTTTCCAACGCCACAAAGATCATCTCGATCGAACATCTAGAACTCAAGATATGGCTAAAACGGTGAACCAGTTTACTTGGACTCTAAAATGATTGAACCTTTCTAAGGCTAAACTTCCCCAAACATGAACTTAGGCATCAAAAACAAACATAACGAGCATAAAAAACATATATATATATAACATATATGAAAACACTAAGCTTATTTATGAAAAACGGGGTATTACACGGTCAACACAAATTTTTTTGGCTAGGAAATTTATTTGATTTCAATATCTTGGATTTAATTAAATCAAGTGTCACGTGACAAAAATTTGAAACAAACTCATCCAATCCATCTAGGACTCGATTCGGCCATCATAATAAAAATAGGGAGGAAATTTCTTTTGCTTCCATGTTTTTGGATAATCAATATAGGAGTCATAGAGAGATCATAGAAATTGGTTTAACATTAAAAGGATTTTTCCATGATTTTCTAGAATTTTTTGAAGAAAATCCCAAGAAATTGTAACATGGTGTTCTTGACATGAATCTCATGAAATAAATGAAGAAGAAGACATCAGTGATCATGATAGATAAGGGTTTACCTCTTGGATGATGAAGAAATGAAGAAAGTCAAGGTTCTTCAAGAATCAACAATGGAGTTTCTATGTTTTTTGGAGAGAAAATGCAAGAGATGAAGTTGTAAAATGAACAAAATGACCAAGTGTGGTTGAAAGGGGGGAGTCGTGTGGGTGAGGGGTATTTTGGTCAAAAATGACTTAGGGACAAGCTTGTAATTTCACTTAAAGACTAAGGATAAAATGGTCTTTTCACCCCTAAAAAATATAGATATTTTAAGGCTCATTATGACTTGGATAGGGTTACATTTATTGCTCATCATGTCAGTCACTTTAGTCACCTCAGCTTTGTATCCGGCTCCGTCGTTTACCCGACTTAGTTTTACGCGCGTTTATTTTCAAGATTTCACCCGTACAAAATATAATATTTTATTTTTAAGCGAAAATTTTCAAAAAAACCAATATCATTTCAAATATGCTATAAACCTAAACCTTTTCGTTCACGAGTCAAAATTAGGTTTTTTGATTAGTAAAATCTTACTGTCAGTGAAAACGCAGACCGGTTTTTGTCTGAATTCTCAACCCAAAATTTAATCGTAACTTTCTACTATCAAGTAGAGTCTACATATGATTTTTTTTTTACCCAAAATCATTTTCTAGGTTTCGGATAAAAATATAAACACACACACACTATCTCTCTCTCTATCTCTCTCTCTCTCTCTCTCTCTCACACACACACACACACACACACACACACACACATATATCGATATTGAGAAACAGTAAAAACTGGGGTGTAACAATAATAACATATTCAAATAAACATAATAAATATAGTTAACATGTTAATCCAAACAGCACACAGCAAGCAACTCAAATATGATAAAATCAGACAACCTCGAGTATCATAAAATTAACCTAACGGCGATAAACCTACAATCTCCATATCATCATTGGGATTAATATTCCCAAGTGAAGCTAGGAACTCCTCTGCACCATATGTACTCGTGTACCAAGGTACAACAGCAAAACCAGAAAAACAGATATATGCAAGGGTGAGATACCAATATATGGATTTGATCACGATAACTACAAGCGCGACACACAAAATAGCATAAACACATATATATTCACAACCACATAAATCTATCAGAAATAAACAAGATAGTTTATCAAGGGGTCTCATACCCGACAGTCATCGTCATTTAAAAATAATGCATGACACTTCAATATTCACCGTCTAAAATTTTGTACTTAATATACGGAGATCCCAACTTCGTGTAAATGAGCTGATCAAGCTCGATTGCCAAATAAGGCACACTGTATTTACCATAGCACTGTCCAAAATAGGAACAGTGAACACTATATATGGTTTTCATTGTCCATCAAGGCACAATGATACACCGTACATGAATACCTTGTCCATCAAGATACCATGGTTAACACCGTAGGCACGTCTGTCAAATAATGCATGTAAAACATTTTATTCCTCATAACTTTTATTTTTGTTCATTCTTTCCTTGTCGAAGCTCAAAGGCTTACGACCATTCGTGATTTTCAACATTTTAAGATTTTCACCGTCAACACAAGACACAAGTCCAAGTTCTCAATCACGAAGCCCTGGATTGATGCATCAGTCTTAGGTTCATGGTGATAGAAAACAACATTCACCTTTAACAACGTTCATCACACCGTAAATAGGACATAAAGTCCATCACTCCATAACACGGATCAAAGATCTACGTGCTTTTATTACAGAACACTAGTATCACGATGTTGAGTAAAATTCACGTTTACACCATTTTCGTTTTGTGAAACACAAATCCAAAAAAAAATCTCCAAAACTTATCCAAGTTCCCGAAAATAACACCGTTGAGTAAAATTCATTTAAAGAAAATACTTTACGTTTGAAATTCATTTATAAAACCGTTAAATTACCAAGAAATTCATTTTCCTCTGAAAATCTTTTTCCAAAACTTTAGTTCTTGAAAAAAGAAGTCATTTGAGGCTAACTCTTTGTCCAAATAAATACTGCTATTTTTAAAAATCCTTTCCATAAATATTTTCGGAATTAACCGTCGTTTAGCATTTTAAAAACGTTTTAAGTCAAAATTTGACTTTTTCCCTTAAATAATTTTCTCAAAATAATAATTAAGTTATTGTTGAAAATTAACTTTTTCTAATAAATTTTTATTTTATTTTAAAATTTCTTTCGTAAAAATTAGCATCACTAAAATTTTTTCATGGTTACGTCATCACTATCACTCATAGATCACTCTTACTCCAAGAAATCATTAAAATAATAGTCTTTTCATCTATTTCTCATGTTCAATAAATCAAATATTTAAATAATATTATTTTCCAATATTTCATCAATTAAATAATTGATATTCCTCATCAAGCTTTTCAAAACTTTTATCTCATTGATTACTTAAGCACTGACCACTGTCAGGCTTCTCAATCAATCAATCAACATATCAACAAAATTTCCACGTCCACGTTAAAGCATATAATACATTTTATAACATGCATCAAAGCTATAATACATGTCTACAAATAATTACTCAAAAAAAGATAATTAAAAGCAGATAAAATAATAACTTAAACAACCACAACGAAGCTCAAATAAATTTTACAGATTACTCACTGATAGCATATAGCTATCAGAAAATCCCTCAGGTAAACTCCCCTTACCTCTTGAAGATTTCAAGTTTCCTTTCACGAAGTGTTTTCCGATTTGTATCTGGTTTCCTCCGCACAATTAAGGATAATCAAACAAAGATTTATCCTACACAACAAATCAAGTCACAAATTAACAAATGAATCAACAAATGAAACAAAACTCATCTAGTTCATGTGAACTAGGATTTGGCCCTCACTAATTAATTAGTCTAGGGATGTTAAAATTTTACAAATCTTGGATTAATGATCCTTAAGCATGATAAAAACATAATCAATGATCATTTGACAAAGATTTGAATCAAAACTCATCAAATCAACAAGGTTAGGATTTCGACCCTCTTAAGAAAAATAGGTTAGAATTTGATTTGGTTTTCTAATCACTTGGATTCAATAATATATGGATTAAAGAGATGAAATCAAGTATCGTTCAACAAAAATTGAAGCAAAACCCAATTATACCAAAACCTAGGGTTTCGGCCATTCATGGAGGAATAAAGAGAAAAAATCTTTTTGGGTTCATACTTCTAGATGATGAACATATGCATCATGATGAGTTCATAGCAAAACCTAGGGTTTCGGCCATTCATGGAGGAACATATGCGTCGCGAATGTTCAAATCCCAGAAGTGCGCCAGAAGCAGAAGCCATCACGGCCTGGCCGTGATGACCGTCACGGCCGTGACGCGTGGCCTCCTTATAAATAGAGCAGATCAGAACAGAAAAGAGACTTTTTGGATCAGAATTTTCAGAGACTTTTTGTAACCCTTATTCTGGGATTTCTTCTTCTCTTCTTTTCTCTTAATTCATAGGCTTAGGATGAATTCCGATTGTACGTGCGTTGTTGTTACGGACATGAGGAACTAATCCTCTTGTCTAGGGGATCGATGAAGCCACCCATGGCGGCATAGTGTTCATGTAATGTAACTCTCTCTCCTTTAATTCAATTATGATTTTCCAATTCTGTTTTCATTGTGTCGATTATATGCTAGCGTGATCGACTAGTTAAGCGTGTTGAGGCCTAGCGGCGATTCGCGTTTTAGAACTTGAATTGGGAACATCGGTCGAGTATTGCACGAGAGTGAGTAGGAGATCGATGCAACCTATTGGGAACAAGAATTAATAGAATTCGAGATTAGGGTTAAGAGACCTAGCAAGTAATTAACTCAAATCATCGAATACGTCCTAATGAGCACGGAAGTGGATTTAGGAGAATTTAGGGGTCCCGGTTGACATTAAAATTGAACTTAGGGAGGAGAATATCATCACTTGGGTACTTTGCATGATTGGGTAGGTGGATTCGAAACCTTAGATGCTTTTATTTCTGAATTTAATCACCGTAGCGTTATTTGATTTGATTCGTGAAATTGCGATCTCAATCTCTTTCTCTCAACCACCTTCTATTGCTTAACCAACGTATTGGATTTCTTGACAATTTAGTCGAATTGGTAACCCAATCCTTGTGTTCGACCTCGGTAGAATCTTACCGTGTTTTTATTACTTGCGACGACCCGGTACACTTGCCGGAGTCACAACAAGTTTTTGGCGCCGTTGCCGGGGATTGGCACAACCAATTTTCCTAATTTTTAGGAAATTCGGCTGTTTGGTTAAGCTGACTTTTAGTTTTATTTCCTTTTATTTAATTGCCATTATTTTTCTCTGTTTCTTTGATTCCACTTGGTCTTTGCCTGTTTTTGTATGCGAGGTACTCTTCTACAAGAGGACTTGCTATTCGATTCAGAGATCACCAGGACCGAGAGGCAGTTAAGAAAAGAGGCCAGAGAAAGGAAGAGGTTGGAAGCAATTAAAATAGAAAGCATGGCTGAAGAAAATCCTCCTCCTCCTCCTCCTCGTTACAAGCCTCTCTTTGAGTACGATCTACCAAGCTTGGTGGATTGTGACTCTTCTATTGTAAGAGGCAACCTGAACACAGACTCCTTCAGAGTTGAAGCATGTGTCACATTCCAGCTCCGGGAGAATCAGTTTGATGGGAGTGGAAAGCAAGACCCTCATAGACACATCACTCGCTTCCTTGAAGCTTGTGACTTGCAGAAGACCAGGGGAGTCTCTCAAGATGAGTTTCGCTTGCGGCTTTTCCCTCTTTCTCTTAGGGATGTCGCTCGCGATTGGGTTGATAGTTTGGATAGGAACAGCATCAGAACTTGGGAGCAAATGGCACAGAAGTTCCTAACCAAATACTTCCCTCCTCAGAAGGCGGCACAAGCAAGAATAGCCGTCACCTCATTCAGGCAAACGGAGGATGAAACATACAATGAAGCGTGGGAGAGGTACAATGGTTTGTTGAGAAGATGTCCCTCTGCGTTCTTTGACCCGGTTTCCAAAGTGCAGCATTTCTTTAATGGGTTGAGGGGATGCTATCAGATGATGATGTGATGCCGCAGCCGTGGCGGTTCTTTTGTATATTTATCGGCTGAGGACGGATGGGCACTGTTAGAGAAGATGTCATATAATGATTACAACCGTGGTAGGGAGACCTCGAGTGGAATCAGTTCTGGGACAATGGAAGCCATTTTAGAGCAAAACAGACTTTTGAAGATGCAGAATGAGGCTTTGTCTGGGAACAAGAGGGTTAATGCTATACACGAGGGAATGCCTCCGGGTTGTGCAAATTGCAATGGAAATCATGACACTCATAATTGCCCGCTAAATTTCCCTCAAGAACATGTGGACTCTTTCCACAACTTCTATCACACTCGTGCCCCGGAACAATTATCAGAGGAACAATCAAAATCAGAATAGGGGCTACATGAGAAGAGACCATCCGGGATTTGCTTGGAGTGATGTTAATGGTGGTCTAGCCGGTCAACAACACCCTCAACAGAATTGGCAACAACCTCAACAGGGTCTGAGACCGAACATTGGAATTCAGCAACGCAATAATCAGCAGGCTCCTCCGGGGCCTAATCAGTTGCAAATATCAGATGGTGGAAGACAACAGTGGGAGCTGGCCTTTGAAAAGATGACCGGGACAGTTGAGAAGCTGTCAACCTATACATACACATCTTTTGAGAAGGTGAACACTGCCATTGACAAGTTGGCGACTCATACAGGATCGCGAATTCAGAATCTGGAGACACAAATAGCACAGCTCGCGACGCAACTTAATGAGCGTCTTCCAGGCACTCTTCCAGGTAGTACTGAGAACAACCCCAAGGGACAATGCAATGTCATATCTACTAGAAGCGGAAGGGTGTTGGAACCTAGCAGGGGTACCACTAGTTCTCAGGATGACAAGGGCCCGGAACAACTACCAGTTGAGGAAGAGCAACCAGGGAAAGAAGGGTTGGCAAGTGACAAGGGACCGGAGCAAGGGGGAAGGCTGAAACTTGTGGATGAAGAGTTCCGAAGGAAGAAGTGGGTTGAACCCCAAGACCTTCCACCCTACATGAAGGTTCCGTATCCGGAAAGATTGAAGAAGCCTCAACAGGATAAGCAATTCAATAAGTTCCTTGATGTCTTCCGAAAACTTCAGATTAACATTCCATTTGCGGAAGCCTTGGAACAAATGCCATCATATGCTCGGTTTATGAAGGAACTTCTCACTAAGAAGCGGAAGATTGTGGATGAAGAAACAGTTGCTTTGACCGAGGAGTGTAGTGCCATTCTTCAACGGAAACTGCCTCCGAAGTTGAAGGATCCCGGTTCCTTCTCGATACCATGCACCATTGGGGGAATTACCTTCGGAAAGGCATTATGTGATCTAGGGGCAAGCATCAACTTGATGCCCCTCTCGATGATGAAGAGGCTAGGGATCAAAGAGGTAAAGGATACGCGAATGTCACTCCAACTGGCCGATCGTTCTATCAAATATCCCTATGGAATAGTCGAAGACTTGCTCGTGAAAGTTGACAAGTTCATATTCCCAGTGGACTTCGTGGTGCTCGACATGGATGAAGATGCTGAGATCCCTCTCATATTGGGTAGACCCTTTTTGGCCACCGGGGATGCCTTGATAGATGTGCGGCAAGGGAAACTCACTTTAAGGGTGAATGATGATAAGGTGGTTTTCAATGTCTTTGAAGCGATTAAGCACCCGGAAGAGAAGTCAGCTGTGTATCGAGTGGATGTGGTGGACCCAACTGAAAAGGTAAGGGCAACTCGAGAAGACCATGATCCTTCACTTGCAACAGTATCGGTAGGATCTCATGAGGAAGACAGTGAGGAAAAAGGCCCTTCGGGGGATGAAGTCTACCTTGAGTGGCTACGAGACATGGAACCCATACCGAGTCTCCCAAGGGAAGAATGTGCAATGAAAGAACTCAGCAGCAAGGGAATGAAAAAGAAGGGTAAAGCACCAAGGCTGAAAGGTAGTACAACCGTGGTGGTCAAGAAAGACAACAAGTTGATCCCAAAAAAGACCATCGCGGAGTGGAGAGTGCGTGCGGATTATAGAATGATGCTGGGCTTAAATGAGCTGTCCGGGAACAGCTTGCGAGTATATAAAAGTGCACAAACCTACAAAGAACAGGCCAAGGAATGGCATGGCAAGCAGGATCTTCCTCCGGATTAACCCTCTGGGGTGACTTGAGTCAGGCTCGGGACGTCAAACAAGCGCTACTTGGGAGGCAACCCAAGCTAGGTATTCCTCTCTTCTCCTAACTTTTGTTTTGTTTTTGATTTTTGTTTTGTTTTATTTGTCGCTCTTGAATAATTTGAGAAGATCAAGAGTTTTTGTATGAATGTCGTGTCGGCAAGCTTGTTGGATGTTAATTGAATTTAGCATAGATTGATTGCATGAATTATTTGACCATTGATGATTTCCCCTAAGTTCTGAAATTAGAAAAGTTTATCCCCACTTAAAAATTGAAAACCGAACTTTGAGGATTTTGTTGTGATTACTTGATTTATGATAAGTTTGGGGTGAGGGGATGCACACACTAGGAATCGTATCTCGGTCAAACAATTTGCAAAATGTCCAGGTGAGGATTTGAGCCTCCAACTCTGTTTTTGAATGTGTGAATCACTGTAAGTTGCACTTTCCCGAATTTGCTTGAATCTCTATATGGTTTGCATGTTTATGTGTTGCATCAAATGATTTAGGCAATTTTTTTTGAATTAACTACTTGGCCTGAAATGAACCATCCCTAATGCATGTTCCCTAGTTAGCCAAATTGAGCCCAATTGACCTATTGTTTCTTGATGACCCTACGTTACGAGCCAAAATCTGAAAAACCATGTCGACCCAATCTTAGGATTAGGAGAGCATGGAAATGAGCAAGAGAAAGGTTGTGAGAAACTAAGTTTGGGGTGGCTACAAGGTATGTGTCATATTGGGATGAGAAAAAGAAAATAAAGGTTGACCCAAGGCAAAAAGAAAAGAAAAGAAAAGAAGAAAACAAAAAAATTGCCAAAAGAAAAGGGGCAAAACAAAAATAATATCAAGGAAAAGGTTGTAGTCACCCGAGCCCAAATGAAAAATGGAAAGAAAGGAATTTGAGTGGAAAAATGTGTTTAATGCTCATGCTCTCTTAGTTCCTAGGGACTTAAACCTAAATATCCTTGATTATCCTACCCTCAGCCAGGCTCCATTACAACCTTTAAAAGACCTTTTGATGTTGCATGCATGTTTTCGTGGGAACTATGTTTGAGATGAAAATCAAATTCATGGGAAGTGCTCTTGATAAGTGAAATTGAGTGCAAAAGTTGAAAGCCTAGACAAACTTGAGCGAATGAGTGAAATACTAAATGCCCTTGTGAGGAAGGCAATTGTTTGAATTAGGTGATCTTCCTTTGTGTGCATCTTTGAGCCTCAACTTAGAGTAATGATGGCATGAATGATAATTTCTCAATTGTTTAAAGTAGATGAATGTGGGGACTACATTGATAAAAAAAAAGAGGGGGGGAATCAAAGAAGAAAAATTGCTTTGTAAAGTTGCATGAAATGTGTGCGAAATTGATTAGATCTTTCAAGCTTGCCAAGTCTTGAGTCGTTTTTGAGTTTTAAGCTTGCTTGGGGACAAGCAAGGTTTAAGTTTGGGGTATTTTGATAAGCCTCTGGCTTATCTAGTTTTAAGACTAGATAAACTAGGGTTTATGTGCCAATTTATTCGAGTTTACTCTCGTTTTCGCCCAAATTTGCCTTGTTTTGTTCCTAAGTTGGACTTTGACTCGTCTTGCGTCTTTTGTGTAGTTTTTAGGTTATTTTGGAGAGAATTACGCTTGTGGTTGCTTGTGTTGTTTTCAGGTCCATAAGTGAGGCTCTAAGAATTAAGGAAAGTCAACAAATAGTGGAGATTGCCATTCTGGGGATTCTCGCCCCGCGAGAGGAGGCTCGCCCCGCGATAATATGAAGATCTGGGAAGACAGAGACCATCAAGGCCTAGCCGTGATTGACATCACGGGCCGTGACAGGAAGGTTCGCGTCGCGAGACGTCCTTCGCGTCGCGAGTGTGTGAACTCCAGAAAAGTACCAGAATCAAAGACCATCACGGCCTAGCCGTGATGTATATCACGGTCGTGACCTAAAAGCCATACAAGTCAGAGACCATCACGGCCTAGCCGTGATGTATATCACGGCCGTGACCTAAAATCCACACAAGGCAGAGAACATCACGGCCTGGCCGTGATTGACATCACGGCCGTGACAAGAAGACTCGCGTCGCGAGACATCCTTCGCGTCGCGAATGTTCAAATCCCGTCGCGCGAGAAGCGAGAAGCCGTCACGGTCTGGCCGTGATGACCGTCACGGCCGTGACGCGTGGCCTCCTTATAAATAGAGCAGATCAGAACAGAAAAGAGACTTTTTGGATCAGAATTTTCAGAGACTTTTTGTAACCCTTATTCTGGGATTTCTTCTTCTCTTCTTTTCTCTTAATTCATAGGCTTAGGATGAATTCCGATTGTACGTGCGTTGTTGTTACGGACATGAGGAACTAATCCTCTTGTCTAGGGGATCGATGAAGCCACCCATGGCGGCATAGTGTTCATGTAATGTAACTCTCTCTCCTTTAATTCAATTATGATTTTCCAATTCTGTTTTCATTGTGTCGATTATATGCTAGCGTGATCGACTAGTTAAGCGTGTTGAGGCCTAGCGACGATTCGCGTTTTAGAACTTGAATTGGGAACATCGGTCGAGTATTGCACGAGAGTGAGTAGGAGATCGATGCAACCTATAGGGAACAAGAATTAATAGAATTCGAGATTAGGGTTAAGAGACCTAGCAAGTAATTAACTCAAATCATCGAATACGTCCTAATGAGCACGGAAGTGGATTTAGGAGAATTTAGGGGTCCCGGTTGACATTAAAATTGAACTTAGGGAGGAGAATATCATCACTTGGGTACTTTGCATGATTGGGTAGGTGGATTCGAAACCTTAGATGCTTTTATTTCTGAATTTAATCACCGTAGCGTTATTTGATTTGATTCGTGAAATTGCGATCTCAATCTCTTTCTCTCAACCACCTTCTATTGCTTAACCAACGTATCGGATTTCTTGACAATTTAGTCGAATTGGTAACCCAATCCTTGTGTTCGACCTCGGTAGAATCTTACCGTGTTTTTATTACTTGCGACGACCCGGTACACTTGCCGGAGTCACAACAGGTAGGTTAGGTTAAGGGTATTTTAGTATTTTTCACATTTAAACTCATCATTACATGCATTAAATGCTAGGTGAGTGCCCGAATAAAGTATAATAACTTATTTATTTTTAAATTTTTCAAGATAACCAATATCGTTGGAAATGGGATATGAATTCTAACCATTTCGTTCTCGAGTCAAAATTAGGTTTTCTGATCAGTAAAATTTTACTGCCAACGAAAACGTAGACCGGGTTCCATCTGAATTTTCAACCTAAAATTTAACAGTAACCTTATAAAAATAAGTATAATATGAATATGAATTTGGTTTTCCAAAAATCATTTTCTAAGTCTCGGATAAAAAGATATATATATATATATATATATATATATATATATATATATATATATATATATATACTATTATTGAAGAACAGTAAAAATCGGGGTGTTACAAGTATAGTTAGCTCTGGGACAACGAAACCACCACTCCTCTTCCCCCCACAAATATGCCACGCTTAGAACAAGAGTCTTCGGACCTCCAAAAATTCACCTTAGCCTAATCAAGAAAAAAAAAAGATAGGATGATGAAGTAGACATCGCGAGGATCACAATGGTATAATCGGTTTCTCGATAGGATGAACGGATTGCTCAAAAACTCCTCTGGAAATTTCTCTCTCTTCCTCACTTCCTCCCCTCTCTCTCTCTATTTTTTTGATTTTGCACCTTCTTAAATTTTCTCCATGTGATGACTCAATTTAAAACAAATTTAAATTTTTTTTCATGCTGGGCGCTCAGCGCCCGTGAGCCAATGTTCAGCACTGGTGAGGCTGCACCGCCTGTCTCCACCAATCACAACATGACACGTGTCACCAGGGCCAGCGCTCAGCGCCCCCACCTGTCCAGCATTCCTGAGCTCGTTTGAAGTCCGATTGACCTTAAGTTTGAACATAAATTCCTCTATACCTAAGGAGTAAGATCTAGTCCTCAAACATACCTAATCTCTTCCTCAAAAATAAATTTCCTATTGTGCAGTCTTAAGCATTCTAAACGGTATAAAGAAAATCCTAGAACACGTTCTCATTCAATTCAACGCAGATTAATCTCGTACTTTCCATGCAAGATTCCCAATATCTAAACATGCATATTAGACCTTAAATCAAGGTCTTAAACCTAGTCATCAAACATATAAACAATGTTGTAAAACATGGATGTTACAAACAAGGCAGCAAATAAGCATTATAACATCCATGTCATAAACTTTGGATTTTAATTATAATTTTTATTCACAAATTATTTTGAAATATGTGGGAGTTGTTGAAAATTTTATTCCAAAATAATTTATTTTCTAAAAAATTAAATTTGAAATGTAAACAAAAACTGACGATTAAAGGGAATTTATTAGAGATTCTTGCAATTATTCATGAGCCTTTTTTTGAGAAATAAAACAGACTTTTCTCTTTTGGTTGTGAGGGAATTTTTTATGTAAGAGTGAGAGGATTAGATCATATCCATTGTATACAACTTTAAATTGTCAAAGTGGTCTTGTAACTTTCTAAGTGGTCATGTGACATTTTAAAACTATTAAATATCTTTTAATCTTACCATCCATGTATGATTGTATAGCCCATATTTACTCCTCCTACTTTCATATAAAAAAACGTCCCATCACTAGATAC
This sequence comes from Sophora flavescens, assembly GCA_030762895.1. Taxonomy (NCBI): domain Eukaryota; kingdom Viridiplantae; phylum Streptophyta; class Magnoliopsida; order Fabales; family Fabaceae; genus Sophora; species Sophora flavescens. Next base: position 83,586,589 of record CM061068.1, read on the forward strand.
AACCCCTATATATATATATATATATATATATAGGCGGAGGGGGGTTTATGGCTGCCATGTCCTCCCCCAACTTTTCAAAAATGTTTTTTTATAATTTATACCTATAATTAATTTTCTCCTTAAAAAAACTGAAGAAGTGTGTAACCTGCAACTGCAGCAACTGAATATTTTGTTGTTTGCTCCCTTCTTCTTTTTAACTGAATTTTTTCTTTGCTTTCTCAGTGTACGTTGATTTTGGTGAGGTGATGTTTTATTCATTTATTGTTTGAGTCTTGCTAACCATTTTTTAAGGACATTTTTTTTTATTCATAGATCACTCTTACTCCAAGATAAGTGTAAAATATTTTACAATATTAAATATAAATATATAATTTATCCATAAAGATTCTCTTTTTGATTCCTTAACAATTATCTTAATGGCACTCACAAGCATTCTCCTTATTTTGTAATGTTCGCTCCTTTTCATGTTTTTATCTTTTCCTTGATTTTTTTATAGAGTTTGTTTTCAATTATTTTAATTTGTTAAATAAAAATATTCTTACAAAATCTATCTTTAGGTCCACCATTTTTTCCCAATTGAGTCAAAGTGATGTTTAAAAATAAAACTATAGGCTCATTTTTCAAAAAAAAAAATTGAATAAATGATGAAATACAATCTAGTGCACCAATTTTGAATTCATAATGTTGAAAATTTGGGATTATCTTATCAATCAACATGATGAAATTCGTAGGAAATATATAGACTTTGGATCATATCAATTTATTATGGATGTGTATCCACTTTCTTGGCCCCCCACATAGAAAATTCATGGCTCCGCCCATATATATGTGTGTGTGTGTGTGTGTGTGACTACAAAAAAAAACACGACTTACCGGCGGAAAAAACCCGTCGGAAATGAAGAAATTCCGTCGGAAAACTACATTACCGACAGAATTTTTGACGGACACAGTTCCGTCGGCAATAGGTGTGTAGGAAAGCCTTTCCGACGGATCTAGTTTGTCCATCGGAAATTTCCGACGACTTTGACCGTGGTAAAAGCTTGCCACGCATAACCCTTAATTACCGACGGAAATTCCGTTGGAAAATGTAACCAACAGTTACCGACGGAAATATCCATCGGAAACAAGATTTTTTATATTTTTTAAATTATTTTTTATTTATTTTGTTTTATATTAATAATTAATTATTAATTATTTTATTAAAATTTATATATTCAATATTAAATATTATATTTTATTTATTAATTATTATTATATTTTATTTATCAATTATTATTATAATTTATTTATTAATTTATATTTTATTATAATTAATTATAATTTAATTATTATATTTTATTTTAATTAAATATTATTATATTATCAATTACAAAAAAAATTGAAATTAAAAATAAATTTTAAAAAGTAATTAAATTAAAATTAAATTAAAATAAAAACAAACTCAACATATAATCCATAAATAAAATATCCGTCTATATACAAATCTCTACTACACCTATTACTATCCTAATGTCCATCACCATAATATCCGTCATCGTCGTCCGGTAGGGGGGAGTCTGCCGACGTCACATGACCATCAAGTTGCGGCTCAATAGACAGACCGTAATCATGCGGCTACGGTGGAGGATCAGTAGTAGTAGTGGAGGGCTGGGGCTGGGGCCGGGTGGCATGGAGGACCCCCTACAGAGTGCTGCGCCTGTCTAGTGGGAGGAAATCGAGCACAGCGGTCATGACCGTAGAGAATGTCTCCATCTCCTGCATGATACGATTGTTCGTCTCCCTCTGCTGTTGCAGCTCCTGCCTCAGCCGCTGCAGCTCCTCTGTGTCCTGTGAGCCGGAGGATGTAGGCTCCCTGAAGGTCAAGCTCGGCGTCGAGTACCCCCGACAGATCGACCTGGCTAGGGTCGTAGTACCGTAAATTCGTCCCTTGTTCTTCCCGCCCGCCACATCCATCCAGGCCTGGGTCTATAGTCGCTCAACCTCGGCAGATCTAGCTGAGAAGGATCTGAGGCACAAAAGCAGGAGGCAGCCTCAGATGCTACCTGACTAAACCTGGCGTTGTACTCCGCCTGCGATCAATACATGACAATCAATATGTATTAAACTATATATACATATATATATATATATATATATATATATATAACAATTACCAATAGTTTAAATATAAAAAAACACATTAGCTCACCACTGTCTGCCTCGACCTCTCATCAACAAACTCGCCAGTGTCCGAGCGAATATGTGTTTGCTCAAAGACCGTAGGGACATCAACGGACCGAGCTAGCTTTCCTGTTGCAACCGACACACCAATAAAATCAATTAGTTATAAAACAAATTTTTAATAAAAATATACAGTTTATAAATAATTTTATTTATATATGCATACCATGTAAATGGCATGCTGCATGTGGCTAATAGAACCACCAGTGTGCATGCTCCCACCCTTCTCGGAAGCCCGATTTCTCTTTGCCTATTCACACTTTAGCTTGTAAGCTGGAGTGTCCCAGTATGCAAACAGTTGGGCTAAGATGTTGGGCCTGATGTAATCCAGACGTATCCGGCTCTCCCTACGCTCCCGGAGCATGTCCCTCAGTCGAGAAGCTGCTCGGTCGTCAAAGATAGCACGTATCTATGAGGTATGCTCCGGTAACCAGCACACAAGCTCCTGTTAACAAAGAAAAAAAATATTAATAACATTAAAAGAATATATAAAATAAAGGGAAAATTACATGAACTAATAAACAAGAACTTACCCCGAATTGTCTAAAGATACGATCCCGATCCTCCCCGAGGATCACCCTCCATGATGGCCAGAAATGACGATACTGTGCCTTGATGGTGAAGGTAACGTGCTTCGATCCCACTTTCGATGGGATGAAGCTGAAAAATTCATAATTTTATTAAATCAACAATATGACAACCAACAAATATATGCTTATTAAATAGTAATTATTTTTAAACAACATTAAATTAATTTAAACTTACGATCCGGAAATAGGACGGATCCATGGTCGATCCTCAGGTGCGGGAACCCTGACGCACTCCGGCAAGTCCTCAGCAGTGGCCGACTGCTACACAGATGATGATGATAGTATGGCCGTGTCGTGACCGTATACGGCCGCGGATGATGAGTATGGAATGGTCGTGTCCGGTTGTGGCATCATCCCAGGAGTCGGTATAAATGATAATCATGCTGGGTGTGTGGCCGGCGCAGTTGATGATGATGGTGGTGCAAGGTGTGGGTGTGGTGTGGGTCCAGTAGGGGGCGGCGAGTAGTCGGCTAGTGCGCGTCGTGGCGCAAAGCGAGTGGAGGTCTGGACAAGGGTAGAGGGTGGGGTAGTGTGGGTCGGGGATAGTGTAGTATGGGTAGGGGATGATGTAGTATGGATCGGTGAGGGTATATAATGGGTGGGGGATGGTGTAGAATAGGTGGGGGAGGCTCCTGTAGGTGGTGATAGGGTAGGTGCGGTAGGGATGGGGGTGGCTACGGAGGGACCTCCAGGAATGCGAGAAAGCACCTGAGACTTCACGGTGTATCGTCCTCGCTTAGCCTTCCCCTTCCCCTTATCACCGCTAGGCGGTGGGGGGCGGGGCGGCTATCCTCATGATGCTGACATATCTATTTTTATAGCACAATAACAAATCAGTGTAAAAACAATACGTAATCGACATTTAACAGTCTAATCTAAGCAACTATTTTTATAGAACAATAGTTGTCAAGTCTTACATTATATTTCATAAGTAAATATTTAAAATACAATAAAAATAACAAAATAGTAAACTTCCTATTCAGACTCGGTATCGTCATCTGATTGTAACAGATGTTACAATTGTGGAGACACAAGACATTTGTCTGCAACTTGTCCCTTGGGAGGAGTTAAATGTTTCAACTGTGGTCAAGTGGGACACATATTGAAGGACTGGATTCACCAAAGCGTAGATCAACTGTCAACAACACCCGAACAAATAAGCCAACAACTACGGGTAGAGTATTTAATGTGTGGAGAACTGAGACTGCAACCTTTGATGGTAATCTTTTAACTATACTTTTCGAATTCGGGTGCAATTCATACTTTTATTCGAAGGATTGTGTGTGCATACTTGGAAATTGCCTATTTCTTGATTATCATGATTTGAATGTTTCAATCTTAATTGCTAAGCCAGTTACTATCAATTCTATTTGGTTGAACTGTCCTATTATCGTTCGGGATAGACATTTCCTCGATAAAAGAAGTTTCTCGATGAGACTTAGTCCAGTCACTTTTACTTTTGGTAAATGTCATCCAGTCTGATTTTTTTGGCCAAACTGTACTCCTTTTAAACATTGTCGTTTTGTGAATTTCCTGTATAAAGGATGAATTCCCTTGGAATTCAGAATTGTTTATCTTTGATTTTCTAATCAGCTGGAAGTTCTTATGGAAGAAGGAACATTATTAGAGTCATGGTTATAAACATGTATTAGCTATGCATTTTTACACTCACGAACATATTAAAGAATCGTTTTACATACTGAACATTCCTGTATTTCTTTAACAAAATTCTTCTATAATTACTTACCTTCTTGTGAAAGTAAGACCTTAGGATTAAGAAGATCCTGTATAGTTTTGATTCCCGAATTTCGAGGACGAAATTCTTTTTAGTGGGGTAGTATTGTAACACCCCAATTTTTCCGCTTTCTAAGACCAGTATAAATATAAATAAACATTTATATTTTATTGGAAACTTAGAAAATGATTTTGGGAAAACCAAAGTCATATTCATATCATACTTATTTTTATAAGTATATGGTGAAATTTTTGGTTGAAAATTCAGACGGAACTCGGTCTGCATTTTTGCTGACAGTAAGATTTTACTACTCAAATGACCTAATTTTAACTCGTGAAAGAAACACTTAAGGTTTTTATGAAGTTTCCAACTTCTTTGGCTATTTTAAAATTTTTCACTTAAAAAGTGAAATAATATATATTATGCGGGCGTTGTACGAAATCGGGTAAACGACGGAGCTGAAAACGGGATTTGCGGGACCCGCTAACGGATAAATGGGATGTCAAATCATGATGAGTCACAAGGGGTGAGTCATGGGATGACACCACATTGTCATGATGGTTTTTAGGAGGAAAAGACTAAAATACCCTTAATGTTGGTTTTATTCACAAGTTTGCCATTGTACAAGATTACTAAATTACCCTTGAATTTTTATATTTTAGACACAAAACCCCTTGCTTCCCCATGGCCCAAACCATCCAAGAGTCCATTCCCACTTCTATAAAAGCCTAAGTCATCTTCTTCATCCAAACTTTGCTCATTTTCACCATTGAAACACTAAGAAACCTAGGCTTGATTTGTGAAGGAAGTAGGAGATTTATTGCTCATTTCTTGACTTCAAGAGGTAAACCTTACTCATCTTCCTTGTTTATCATCATGTTCATCAATAAGTTTTTCATTTTGAAGTCTTTTTCAATATGATGCATTTTAGGGTTTCTAGATTCAAAAATTCATAGAAATTAATAGGAAAATCCATTTGATATGAAACCAATTTCTTTAATCCTATTATTACATCTATATTCTATATCTAGAAGCTTGCATCAAACAAAATTTTATAACCCTTAAAACCTAAAGAGGCCAAACCTATACTCTAGAAAACTAGGGTTTTGTTCCAATTTTTCCTAAATAGTTTGTCATGATTCAATCTTATTAGTTGAATAGGTATTGAATCTATATTGTATGAACCCAACGAAGGTATCTAAGCCAGTTTATTGATCATGGCCTAAATTAATTTGATGAGGGATTGGAAGATTTAAATTCAATCTTTGTTCAATAACCATTGATTTAGGGTTTTGAGTAATTAGGAGTGATTAATCCAAAAGTTTAGAATTTTTAGAGATTCCTAACCCTAAAGGAAGATCTAGGCCGAAACCTACATGTAGTAATATAGGTTTGATTAAGTTGTTTTATTGTTGATTAGTTGTTGTGTTTAATGAAGGATAAAGTTAGATTACCGTTTACGCGCGTTACCGACACTGCGGGACTTGTCAGAAATTATTCACTGAAGAATCTGTGTATTTGAGGTAAGAGGGGATTGCCTGAGGGTTTTTCCGATGGCTACGCGCTATCTGTTGTTGTTTGTTTTATTTATCTGGGGTGTTTTGTTTAAGTTGTTTGAGTTGTGCTATTTTTATCTGTGTTGATTTAATTGCATTTGAATTGTTTATCTGCAATTATATTCTACGGTTATGATGCATGATCTGCCTGGGAATATTTCTATGATATTGTTGTTGATTGTTGTTTGAGAAGCCTGACAGTGGTCAGTGCCCAATTAAATTAATTGGATAAAAGCTTTAAGAAGCTTTATAAATTATATTCAATGTTTTAACGGTGAAATATTGGAATATAATATTAATGGAAATTTTATTTAGAAAAATAAGGAATTTTGGAAAAAAAATCATTATTTTAATGATTTATCGCTGTAAGAGTGAACTATGAGTCCCAGTGAGAGCGGAACCGTGAAATTATTTTTGTACTACTAATTTTTACGTAAGAAATTCCGTAATATTATAAAAAGTTATTCTATGAAATTAAATGTTGAGAATAAGTTAATTATGAATTTAGAAAATTATTTGAGTGGAAAAGATCAAGTTTTGACTTAAAATGTTTTAAAATGTTAAATGAAGGATAATTCCGCAAATATTTACGGAAACAATTTTTGAAAACGACAGTATTTGTTTTAACAGCAATTTAGCCTTAAACGACGTTTCTTGGAACTAAGGTTCCAAATATAGATTTTGAAAGAAAATGAGTTTCTTAGTGATTTGACAAAGGAATTTATAGTAGAAATGATTTTACGAAGATTGGACGTTATTTCGGGAAAAGGGTTTCCAAAAAGAAAATGAATTTCAATATGGTTGGACGTTTTATAAAATGAGTTACAACGGAAAGGGTTTTTGTAAATGAGTTTTACTCCACGGTTTAATTGTTAATCATGGTATCTTAAGGTTATTCATGTCTCGACGCATTGTTAATCATCGTATCTTAATGGTATGCATGTCTCGACGTATCATTTGGCCATAGAGCTTGATCAACTCATTTACACGACGTTGGGGTCTCCGGAGACTAAGTGAAATGTTATTCGATGAATATTGAAGTGCGAAACCCATTGATAAATTACTTGCTTTACTGTGAATGCGTATATTGTTATCACCATGTATATATGAATATGTTTTGTGTAGTGTTGCACATGTGGTCGTCGAGTTAAATCCATATATTGGTTTCTGTTGTGACTCCGGCAAGTGTACCGGGTCGTCGCAAGTAATAAAAATAACACGGTAAGTAAATACCGAGGTCGAACTCAAGGATTGGGGTACCAATTCGACTAATCCGCGGGAAGTCGGATACGTTCGGTCAAGTTACGGAAAAGTGTGGTTGAGAGAGAGAGAATCGGATCGAATTTAAATTAACAAGTCTAATTAAATAATTAACTAAAAATCAGAAAACTAAAATATCCAAGGTCACAAATCCACCTACCCAATATGTACACCCAAGTGATGATGAATCCCTCCCTAAATTCAATTACAATGTCAACCGGGACCCCTAAATTCTCCTAAATCCACTTCCGTGCTCATTAGGACGTATTCGATGATTTGAGTTAATTACTTGCTAGGTCTCTTAACCCTAATCTCGAATTCTGTTAATTCGTGTTCCCTATATATGGTTGCACCGATCTCCTATTCACTCTCGTGCAATATTCGATCGATGATTCTAATTCAAGTTCTAAACGCGAATCGCTGACTAAGCCTCATCACGTTAACAAGTCAATCACGCTAGCATATAATTGACACAATCAAATCAGAATTAGAAAACAAGAATTGAATTAAGGAGAAAGACATACATCATATCGGATTTACATCGCCATGGGTGGCTTCATCGTTCTCTCGGACGAGGGGATTAGTTCCTCATGCTCATAGACAAGCGATCGGACATAATCTCCATAAGAAAAAGGGAGACGCAGCTCCAAAGAGAAAAGAAACTACCCTAAACGTTACTCTAAACAGTGGAAAACTGGATGCTAATGATGGATGCCAATTCTGATATGCAACAGCCCTTAAATAGTAATCCTGATCTGCGCTCTCTCGCGAGGCGAGCAGACTTTCGCGAGGTGAGAATTAAAATTAGCGCGCTTTCAATTTAAACTCTCGCGAGGCGAAGGTATGTTCGCGAGGCGAGTCTTCAATTCTAGGCTGTGACCTTCATCACGGCTGGGCCGTGATGGTCTCTGACTTCCAGGGTCTTCAAACTCTCGCGGGGCGAGAGGCTTCTCGCGGGGCGAGTCTTAAACCTTAAACTGGCACGGGCGTGGTATTCATCACGGCTTGGCCATGATGGTCTCTGTCTTGCTGGTCTTCAGACTCTCGCGAGGCGAGAGTACACTCGCGGGGCGAGTGTCTCAGAATTTCAATTTCCACTATTTCTTTGCTTTCCTTGACTCCCGGAGCTTCACTTACTTAACCTGAAACAACAAAAGCACCCACAAGCGTAACTCTATTCAAAATAACCTAAAAACTACACAAAAGACGCAAAACGAGTCAAAGTCCAACTTAGGAACAAAACAAGGCAAATTTGGGCGAAATCGAGAGTGAACTCGAATAAATTGGCACATAAACCCTAGTTCATCTAGTCATAAAACTAGATAAGCCAGAGGCTTATCAAATACCCCAAACTTAAACCTTGCTTGTCCCCAAGCAAGCTTAAAACTCAAAAACGACTCAAGACTTGGCAAGCCTAAAGGAATCAATCGATTTCGCACAAATTTAATGCAATCAAAACAGTTTTTCTCCAATGATCTCCCCCCTACATAAATGTAATCCCCACATTCATTTACTTTAAACATTTGAGAACTCATCATTCATTCCATCATTATTCTAAGTTGAGGATCAGAGATACACACAAAGGAAGATCACCTATCTCAAACAATTGCCTTCCTCACAAGGGCATTTAAAATTTCACTCATTCGCTCAAGTTTGTCAAGGTTGTCAACTTTTTCACTCAATTTCACTTATTAAGGGCACTTCCCATGAATTTGATTTTCATCTCAAAAATGGTTCCCACGAAAACATGCATGCAACATCAGAAGGTCTTTTAAAGGTTGTAATGGGGCCTGGCTTAGGGTAGGATAATAAAGGATGTTTAGGCTTAAGTCCCTAGGAACTAAGAGAGCATGAGCATTTTACACATTTTCCACTCAAATTCCTTTTTCCATTTTTCTTTTTGTCTCGGGTGACTACAGCCTTTTCCTTGCTAATCTTTTTGTTCTGCCCCTTTTCCTTTGGCAAACTTTTTTTTTTTTTTTTTTTGCCTTGGGCCAACCTTTATTTTCTTTTTCTCATCCCAATATGACATATCACCTCGTAGCCACCCCAAACTTAGTTTCTCACAACCTTTCTCTTGCTCATTTCCATGCTCTCCTAATCCTAAGATTGGGTTAACATGGTTTTTCGGATTTTGGCTCGTAATGTAGGGTCATCAAGAAACAATAGGTCAATTGGGCTCAATTTGGCTAACTAGGGAACATGCATTAGGGATGGTTCATTTCAGGCCAAGTAGTTAATTCAAAGAGCATTGCCTAAATCATTTGATGCAACACATAAACATGCAAACCATATAGAGATTCAAGCAAATTCGGGAAAGTGCAACTTAACAGTGATTCACACATTCAAAAACAGAGTTGGAGGCTCAAATCCTCTCCTGGACATTTTGCAAACTGTTTGACCGAGATACGATTCCTAGTGTGTGCACCCCCCTCACCCCAAACTTATCATAAATCAAGTAATCACAACAAAGTTCTCAAAGTTCAGTTTTCAATTTTTAAGTGGGGATAAACTTTTCTATTATTAGAACCTAGGGGGAAATCATCAATGGTCAAATAATACATGCAATCAATCTATGCTAAATCAACAAGCTTGCCGACACGACATTCATACAACAACTCTTGATCTTCTCAAATTATTCAAGAGCGACAAACAAAAACAAAACAAAAAGCAAACACAAAAACAAAAGTTAGGAAAAGAGAGGGATACCTAGCTTGGGTTGCCTCCCAAGAAGCGCTTGTTTAACGTCCCGAGCCTGACTTATTACGAAGCATCCACCTGGATCCCATAGTCTGTGGTACAGGGGCCAAGAGACGCTCATCATATCAAATCCTCTACCCGGATCAAATGGTAATTGGAGTGGAGATCATAGCAACAATATGACCTTATCATCAACTCCACCCAGCCAGTGTGTGAAAACTCCATTGACCTCTTCAATTATGAATTCACTTCCTCTCGGGTCAAATGGTGTTTTCTCGAGGAAGTGTGCCAGACGAGTGGGAGGGTCTAACTTACCCATGTCCACACATGCATGTAAGCCAACATAGTTATCCAATGCAGAAATTTTCGGTTGCTTGGCAAACAGTGTGGAATCCACTACCACTTCGTCTTCATTTTGATCTATCCCCAAAACCAGATTTTCTTCAAATTGGGCTTCATGTGACTCTTGTACTAACTGCTTGCAAATCTCCTCAGCTTGCGCTTTGAAATTCTGCATCACAGTTTCGATACTGTCACAGTTGGCTCTTGCCTTGGCCTCAGAGGTGGATAGCTCTTGGGAATATTGTTCTAGAGCAGCTTTCAACGGTGTTTGCTCATTCCATTCCCATTCCTCCTCATGCTTCTTGATTACACTATAAGCTTGTGCATGAGGGCAATTACGTCCCCAGCGCCAATGATCTCCCAGGGATATGTTAGGCCCAAAGTCATATTTTGTAACACCGTCCAAGGCTGGAAAATAAACAGTCTCCATGATTCGCAATCCACCTTGAAAGGGTACCTCGCATACAAAACAGGGCCAAGACCAAGTGGGATCAAGAAATAGAGAATAATAATAGAAATTAAAAATAAAAATAAAAGTAACTTAACCAAATAACCAAACTTCCCTAAAATCAGAAAAATTGGTTGTGCCAATCCCCGGCAACGGCGCCAAAAACTTGTTGTGACTCCGGCAAGTGTACCGGGTCGTCGTAAGTAATAAAAATAACACGGTAAGTAAATACCGAGGTCGAACTCAAGGATTGGGATACCAATTCGACTAATCCGCGGGAAGTCGGATACGTTCGGTCAAGTTACGGAAAAGTGTGGTTGAGAGAGAGAGAATCGGATCGAATTTAAATTAACAAGTCTAATTAAATAATTAACTAAAAATCAGAAAACTAAAATATCCAAGGTCACAAATCCACCTACCCAATATGTACACCCAAGTGATGATGAATCCCTCCCTAAATTCAATTACAATGTCAACCGGGACCCCTAAATTCTCCTAAATCCACTTCCGTGCTCATTAGGACGTATTCGATGATTTGAGTTAATTACTTGCTAGGTCTCTTAACCCTAATCTCGAATTCTGTTAATTCGTGTTCCCTATATGGTTGCACCGATCTCCTATTCACTCTCGTGCAATATTCGATCGATGATTCTAATTCAAGTTCTAAACGCGAATCGCTGACTAAGCCTCATCACGTTAACAAGTCAATCACGCTAGCATATAATTGACACAATCAAATCAGAATTAGAAAACAAGAATTGAATTAAGGAGAAAGACATACATCATATCGGATTTACATCGCCATGGGTGGCTTCATCGTTCCCTCGGACGAGGGGATTAGTTCCTCATGCTCATAGACAAGCGATCGGACATAATCTCCATAAGAAAAAGGGAGACGCAGCTCCAAAGAGAAAAGAAACTACCCTAAACGTTACTCTAAACAGTGGAAAACTGGATGCTAATGATGGATGCCAATTCTGATATGCAACAGCCCTTAAATAGTAATCCTGATCTGCGCTCTCTCGCGAGGCGAGCAGACTTTCGCGAGGTGAGAATTAAAATTAGCGCGCTTTCAATTTAAACTCTCGCGAGGCGAAGGTATGTTCGCGAGGCGAGTCTTCAATTCTAGGCTGTGACCTTCATCACGGCTGGGCCGTGATGGTCTCTGACTTCCAGGGTCTTCAAACTCTCGCGGGGCGAGTCTTAAACCTTAAACTGCCACGGGCGTGGTATTCATCACGGCTTGGCCATGATGGTCTCTGTCTTGCTGGTCTTCAGACTCTCGCGAGGCGAGAGTACACTCGCGGGGCGAGTGTCTCAGAATTTCAATTTCCACTATTTCTTTGCTTTCCTTGACTCTCGGAGCTTCACTTACTTAACCTGAAACAACAAAAGCACCCACAAGCGTAACTCTATTCAAAATAACCTAAAAACTACACAAAAGACGCAAAACGAGTCAAAGTCCAACTTAGGAACAAAACAAGGCAAATTTGGGCGAAATCGAGAGTGAACTCGAATAAATTGGCACATAAACCCTAGTTCATCTAGTCATAAAACTAGATAAGCCAGATGCTTATCAGTTTCTCACTCTTGCATGTTTTATTTGTGGTCTCTTTGCTGCTTTTATATCGGGGAGTTCAGATGAATCGCTCAAGGGATATGACACATACAAGAAGAAGGCTACTTAGTTTGGAGCATACTGATGCTACCTCCTATTATTATAAATTTTGTTAGTTTTGACCAGCTTAGGTCTTATTTAATGTAATGTGTTGTCATTCAATAATGAGCTTTACTTATAAAGATTTAGGTGTGAAGACGATACGAGGCGGGATGGTTGTATGACTTATATACATGTTCATATATTTAAGTGTGGTCTTGATTACGTTGTTGTTATGGGGTTGTAAAGAAAAAATTTTATCACCGTGTTTTTCGAGGAATAAATGTTAAGAAAATATTATTTTACGAAAGCAACCAGCAAACAGAATTTTTAATTTATTTCTGCATGTGTTACAAAGTAATGCCCAAGGGGGGTGTTACATCTTGTCTTGTGCCAACCTAGTTGGGATGTTAGCTAATCATTGTGATGCTTTTGCATGACATTTCTTGCTTAAAAAAACATAAAATTGTCTTGAAAGCAATTAATGTGTAGACATAAAATGAGGATGGGACTTTGTTATAAATTCAATGATGCATCTAATGGCTAATCACAACTTCATAGATTAACAAAAAGAAAGAAACATACATATTCAAAGTATGATGCAGGAGAAGAAAGTGGTGCCTCCTTTCATGATTGTGATGGCTATAGGCCTACTGGTTACAACATCCAGTGCAAGCCAAGTCGAAGAGATAACATGCGCTGAGGCTACACCATACTTGATACCCTGTGTTGGATATTTGGAGGGCTCTGGCCCTGGACAACCATCTGTAGCTTGTTGCTCTGGAGCATCAACGGTTTTTCACAGGGCCGATACTCCTCAAAATCAGAGGGATCTAAGCGAATGTTTCGCACAAGATGCTAAACAATTTGGTATCAAACCTGACATATCAAAACAACTACCTCAATTGTGTCATATCAATCTACCATTTCCTCTTGACCCCAGTATTGATTGTAACTCGTAAGACTCTCTTTAAAACCTATTTCGCACGCAAACGTATTAAATTTTGATTGCAATATGTTTCTTAAACTAGGCTTCATTATGTGCAGGATTCCATGATCCTTCCAAAAGGTTGGAATACAAATAAAAAGCATGAGGAAAAATCAATAGTATAGTACAATTAAGTGTATGAGTTGCAAATACTTGTTTAAGAACAATTTCAAGTTATGTATGTCCAGACAATTCAATATACGGAATAAAGACACTACAACAGATTAGACTTTTAATAGCACACCTTTTATAGCATTTCTGTGCGGAAATGCTATTAAAAGTGATGGGGGACTTTTAATAGCGGTTCCTTAAGGAAACGCTATCTTAGGTGATACCTAAGATAGCGTTTCCTTAAGGAACCGCTATTAAAAGTCAAGCTGCAGGAAAAGATAGCGGTTCCACACGGAAACGCTATCTTTTCTAATTTGCAATAAATAAATAAAATAAAATGAACTTTAGATAGCTTTTAAAATTAGAAACGCTATCTTAGGTGTTTGCTGATTTACCCGCGTGCGCGTTTGATCCTTCGCAGAGAAATACCCAAGTCTAGGGTTGCCGCTATTGCCTCCCTTCACTCCAACTCACTCGTCTCTCCATTGCAGATTCATCCTCTCATTGCATCCATAGAGCTCGTCCCCTTCGTTGCTTAGTCACTCGCCAGACCTCGTCCCTATCTCTGCGTCCCCACTCGAAGGGTTTGATGCTGGCGGTGGGTCCTCCATCTCCATTCACCATCGTGAAGGGCGTGCTCGATTCCAACGGTCCCGTCCTGAAGCGCATCTATGAAGACGAAGAAGTGAGCATCTACGTCATGCGTTTGACCAGCGACGACGATGAAGAAGACGGTGCCATTCACCAGCTCTTCATTCACGTCGATGTCTCCAAACCTGGGCAGAACGAATCCTTGATCTTCCTATGTGGCTTGTACGAGGATGCTTTGGGGATTCACTCTGTTTCCATGAGACCTAAGCTCCAAGACGATGGCTACCTCTTTGTTCCTTCCCAATACACTGGCCCTGTTTTTTCGTAAGTCGTGATTTCTCATTCTCTGTTTTTGCTTATGTTCAATCACCTTGTTAGGTATAAGTTATGTTGAAGTTGAACATTGTTAGTTAAGCTAAGCTACTAGGTTCAAGCACTAGAGCCACCACTAGACCTAAATAGTAAAGGGCGTGGGATGTTAGTTAAGCTTATTAGGTTTGAATTCACTAGAGCCACCACAAAAAAAGGAGGCGGACATAAGAGAGGAAACCGACTCAAAAAGAACAAGAGGGAGAGAATAGAGGAGGGGGGACGAAAATGCGAGAGATGAGAGAGATTGTCTTGATACAATTTTGTAAAGGGGGTTTTGTAATTAGGGTGAGCCATCCGTATTTTCGGAGGGATTTGAGTTGTAATACTCAAGCACATATTCGACTTAACTTTTGTTTTATGGGAATTATAATCATGTTTTTCATGAGGTGTATGTATTTTCTGGTATGAATAAAATGTTACACATGTTGTTCTTGCGATTCTTGGTCACAACCAATATAATTGCTAATGCTTTTATGTCTTTGTGTTTTTGTTCTTTGTGGTTTGCTGGCTGGTAATAGTTTACTTTCACACAATTTTGGCAATGAATGTGCTTGCAATGTTATGACTCTATTCAGTTTTGTCTGTTGACCTTGGTTTTTATGATCCAGTTTTCGTTCCACTTGAATGAAGATGCTTTAAAATATGCCTCTAAATGCATGTGATAGTGAAATTGCCTCCATCCTATTGTGCAGAAAAAGTCTTGTGACAATGATCTTATGCTTGCTTGATAATGTCGTTGCATCACATCCTGATTATGAGACATAACTTTCATGTCATTTTGATTCATTATGTTCACATCTTTATGACATCAATTTTGTGTGTAACATGCTTGCTTTTGATATTGTCCGGTCCACATTGTTGGTTCAATGATATATTGAAGGAAATGTAATGAAGTGATTATTGCGTTGTGCTCATGGATGTTATGGATGTATGTTGTCAAAGGTTTATTGCTTGTTGATTATATTTAATGAGTTTTTTTTTCCAAACATTTATGGGAAAACTGACAATTAAAAAATATTAGATACCTCACCTCAGGTAAGATTCCCTTATGGGTACCGTAGCAACTCCTTGATAGAAAAGGCTCAAAGTTATGCTCTTTGCTGTGAACATTTCTATTGTCAATAGTGGTATATTCAGGGTTATGGAGTCAAGATGTCCTGTGTGGTAGATTTAATGGCTGGCCATATTCTTTTAGGTCCATTCTTCTATTGGGGTCCCATTCATAGGAGCCAATTTCATCTTGAAGAAGAAGGCTCTTAAGCGTGCTGCTGCCAACGGCACTCGTGCAAGTAGGTGCACCTCTTCTTCATCTTTATATGTGATGATGTACTTGGATGATTACATTTTGAAATTTTCAATTGTAAAATCCATTCATAAAATTACTCTCTAATTTCTATTAGATTTAATTCCTTTTGATCTCATGGGTATAGTATATATGTGAAATTTGCAGGAGTTGGCGGTTACACTTATCTACTAGAGCCGCTTTGGTGGGCCGGTTTGGTAACAAGTAAGTTTCTCCCTCTGTTACTATTAGTGAGACTCATATCATATGGATCTTCAAACTAATTTTGGTAAATGGTACCAGTGATTGTTGGGGAGATTGCAAATTTTGTGGCTTATATCTATGCTCCTGCAGTTCTGGTTACTCCCCTTGGTGCACTAAGTATTATTGTCAGGTACATGTGCTTTAAGAATGTTATATAGTCCTGGTCAATGTCTAAATATTATCATTTTCTTTTGGAACTAAACTGACATATTCAGTATGTTTTGGCTTGTTTTTGTAAGGGAAATTCTTGCATAAACGACAGAATTTGATGGCTTCCACAGTTTTAGAGAATTATATCTATGATAATAGAATGAAGATCTCATTACCAGGATAGCCATGTTCTTAGTTGTTACAATTAATCACTTCCTCTACAGAAATTGCTGCAAGGGAAACGTTAGAGCAAGTTATGGCAGATGCCCTTTCAAAGTGTGGTTCAAAATGATCTTCAGTCCGAGCTGTTTGTTTGGTTGTTTCTGGTGTTAACCATCCAACAGATCAACAGAGAATTCTCAGTTGGCTTAGGTTGCTATATATAAGTATATCTTGCATGCTTGCTCACTTTTTGGATAACAGAAAAGTATATTTTTGCTATTTTTACTCTTTAGATGTTAGAAGAAACTGAAGAAATTTATTTATTATATTTTTTTTGTGTGTAGTGTTTTTCTCTTTGTCTTAATGAGATAGATGATTTGTTATTGAGTTCTTAAAATTTATGGAAGGAAAGGAAATACCTCTTCCGATAGTGCCCTATCTTGTCTGTTATAGAGAATTGGTGGGTTCAATGTTATTGCTAATTCTGACTCGTAACCTGAGTCTAAGTTTTTTATCATAGTAATATAGACAATAAACAGAATTTATGTTGTCATGAGTATTAGCTTTATGCAGCACTGAAGATTTATAAAGGAGAGTGATAATGTAACCTTTGCTGCTTCTAGTTTTCTTGTTTTGTTGTCTTACTCCATTATTTCAATTTTATATAAATTGAATGATACTGGATTTCTTCACTTCTTGAATTTGCTGAAAAGCAGTATGTATAGATAATCAAAGTAAAAACCACAATAGAATTAGGTAACTTATCTCAGAAGAATTGAAATTTTAGTTAAATTGTAACTTGTGCATTTTGCTGGTTCAGTTCTTCGAATATGTTGTGTCATTTAATTTCCGCATTAGTTTCTATGCTAATCTAGAGACTAAAGTTTGACTAAGTCTATTGATTAAAGTTTATTGTGACTTGATGTAATCAGGGATATATTCCCAAGCCATGTAAGGCTGTATGTTCGGAATGATGCTGTGGCTACTCTGGCAAGTGGAACAATAGGTAAACTTCATGGATGTGTATTAATTGATGGCACAGTGACAATTGCATATGGATTTACAGAAGATGGCAAAGAAGCAAGGGCTGCAGGTGCAGGACCTGTCTTAGGTGACTGGGGCAGGTAGTAATCCATTATAACTATTTCTTGCCTTTCATAATCTCTCTCTCTCTCTAATACTTTTTAAGCCATGAATTCAAGCTTTTGGTGAAGCAATATTTGTAAGGCAGACCGAGAGATCGATTTACTGGAAAAGGCTTTAAGTTTCTAAACTGATTTGACCTTACTTTTCTAGAGAACTTGGCATCACTCATAATGCTTGGAAAGCCTTAAAGGTTATTCTTTTGATTGCTACCTTGATTTCATCTACTGTTTGGTTGAAAGTTTTACTTTTTATTTGCAGCGGGTATAGAATAGTTGCGATGGCATTAACTGCAGTAATAAAAGCACATGATGGCCGTGGTCCAAGTACAATGCTTACGAGTAGTATTTTAGAAACACTTGGTCTTTCTTCTACAGAGGAATTAATAGGGTATATATTGTTAAATCAGTTAAATGATATGAAATAAGGAGAAATTGTATTATAAAACTGTTCGGTTGTAAAATAGTTCAGATAATATCTGTATTTACATCTTGTAATTTTATTCCTTTCAATTAGAGTTTCCCTAGAAGTTCTGTAGAATCTTCAAATGCTTAGAATGCACGGATAATGATGATGATTTCAGTTTATTGATCATTGTTAATATTACCAATGAGTATGAATTGTCAAAGTAGCTTGTTATATATGCATATGGATTGTGCTTCATTTCTTTGTGTAAACCTTTTGTTTTTTATAAACAATATACAGGAATAGGTAAAGTTAAGAAATAGGTAAACTAAAAAAAATAGGGAATAGATAGCGTTTCTTTTAACAAATGCTATCTAAAGTCTGCCTTTAGATAGCATTTGTTTAAACAAACGCTATCTAAAGGCTGACTTTAGATATCATTTGTATTAACAAATGCTATCTAAAGTCAGACTTTAGATAGCGGTTCCGAGTACAAACGCTATCTAAAGGCTGACTTTAGATAGCATTTGTATTAACAAATGCTATCTAAAGGCAGACTTTAGATAGCGGTTTCGTGCACAAACGCTATCTAAAGGCAGACTTTAGATAGTGTTTGTACACGGAAACGCTATCTAAGGTCACCTTTTAATAGCATTTCTTAAATGCTATCTTTGTTAACGACTTTTAATAGCGGTGGCATAAATAGCGGTTACAAATGCTATTAAAAGGCATCCAGAAACGCTATCTAAAGTCATTTATGTTGTAGTGAGATTTATCTATTTTTAGCTTTAAAATCTGCTAATGACTAATATGTTGATTGTATATTAAAAATTTAACCAAAAATTAAATTTGGTGAAGTTTTAAAATTCACCAATTCATGGTGGTAGGTTATCGGGTCTATCAATATAAATCCGGTTCATAATTCACAATGAGACACCCCGATGTCCCATTAAAGAAAAACCTAAATTTAACTAAAACTTAATCGTGATATTAGCATTAAACGTATATACAGAAAATCATAAATATTAAAACCTTAAAACATAAAGAACGGAAACATAGTCATCACACATAGATATACATATACATAAAGGTACAAGGTACTACATAGGGTACCACATCAGAGTAGGGCCCCAAAAGTATAAACTGACAAAATAACTGAAAATACAACCACTCTCAAGAAGACACACTGGCCACAGACTCTCTACTCAACTACTCAGGTCCACTGCTCATCCTCCGGCATCTAGCTCATAAGGGATCCCATCAAGCTCCTCAATAGCCGATCCCTCTACAGGGTCTTCTCATGGCGATCACATTAAAGATACATACATAGAAAAGAAGTAGGGAGATAAGAAACTATCTATCATCATATATGGAAAAGGGTACGTAACATATAATCAATAAAGGCACACAAACATGCATCACAGATATATATATATATATATATACACACACACACACACAATCATCCTCGAGATACATTATCATCATCTACCCTTCACACTCATGCAACTTTTGCTGATGTGCTGATGTGGCCACCACCAATGCTGTCACACATCCCTCGTCTGATTAGGGATGTCAGCCAGTCGTCCAAGCGTCGCGTCCCCAAATCCCGATGCACACTCTCATCCACGATGAGAATGCTCATGTAAAGTAATGACACTATAGCTGCACATCTCGCTCCGGTGCACACCCTGGTTCTTTCTCGAGGGTACTCATGCATAGCAATGACACTATAGCTGCACTGCCTAAATCAAAGTTGGGATAATCCCGCAAGGACTTCGGACCTCGTGTGTTCCAAACACACGGCTGTGATCAACAACATGCATCTATATGGGTCTCGCTGACGTATATCGAGTCATACCAAAGCTGTGTGTGTGTGTGTGTGTGTATATACACACACACACACACACACACAATCATCCTCGAGATACATTATCATCATCTACCCTTCACACTCATGCAACTTTTGCTGACGTGGCCACCACCAATGCTGTCACACATCCCTCGTCTGATTAGGGATGTCAGTCAGTCGTCCAAGTGACGCGTCCCCAAATCTCGGTGCACACTCTCATCCACGGTGAGAATGCTCATGCAAAGTAATGACACTATAGCTGCACATCTCGCTCCGGTGCACACCCTGGTTCTTTCTCAAGGGTACTCATGCATAGCAATGACACTATAGCTGCACTGCCTAAATTTAAGTTGGGACAGTCCAGCAAGGACTTCGGACCTCGGACCTCGTGTGTTCCAAACACACGGCTGTGATCAACATCATGCATCTATATAGGTCTCGCTGACGTATATCGAGTCATACCCTAGTGCCTTAACCTCTCATCACTATCTCATAAGATATCTCAAATAATATCACATCATCAATCTCATCATAATAAAATATTAATTAATTAGGTTAGGCACGTCTAAATCACATATCATACTCTCCCCCAACATGCATCACTTTAAAATATCATATATCATCGCCTAGATACCAACTAAGCATGTCATTGCAGATCAAACATATTATCACCCAAGACAACATGTTAACAACCATAATCAAAATACAATAATAATAACACCATAATAATAATAATAATAATAATAATAATAATAATAATAATAATAATAATAATAATAATAATAATAATAATAATAATAATAATTAAAAAAAATTGTAACACCCCCTTAAGCATTACATGACTAACTCAAATTCGTAAAAACATATTAAATAAAAAGAAATGATGGTTGCTTTCGGAAAATAAAATTTTATGGTATCCTTAACCCTACTTGAAAATGGTTATGATTTTTTTTCTTTTATTCCTTTCTCCATATAAACAAACGTCATAAATATATACATCATCATACTTATACATCAAGACCTTCATAACAACAGGTCATTTCCAAAGTCATAACATCAGGAAATAAAAATATAACTATAACTTAGCGATAGTCTGGCACCACAACTCAAAAACAATGGCTCTCAGCAGCCAGATATACAAACTATTCTCAAGAAGGTATAACACAGCCTAATGTCCTAGTTGAGCTAGTTACTCCAACCGATAAGGAAGACCCCTGAGGTCATCTCTATGATCAATGGCCTCTTCTCTGTTATCGGGACTAATGTCCTCAACCAAAACAGGGAACTCCTCTGCAACGTCTGTATTCGTGTCCCACGGTACAACAACAAGAACCAAGAAAACAGATATATTGCAAAGGTGAGATACCGATAAATGAGTTTTATCATGATAACTACATGCGCGACACACAAAAACAGAACACACACACACACACACACACACACACACACACACACATATATATATGTATAACACATGAATCCACAGAATAAACATAAAGCTTAAAACAATGAGATTCATACCCGACAGTCATTGTAACTTATATGAATGCAAGACACTTCAACAATCATCATCTAACTTTGACATCAAGTTCATTTATTCTTAACACAAGACGTGCAGTCAAATGTGACAACTGGGACTTTAACCCGCAACACACATAACACAAATTCAAGTGTGCCAACTGTGACTTTAACCCGCGACACACTGGACACAAATTCAAAATTTGTCAACTAGGACTCTAACCCACGACACACAAGATTAAGATTCAAATGTACCAACTGGGACTCTAACCCACGGCACACAAGACATGGATTCAAATGTGACAATTGGGACTCTAATCCATGACACACAGGATATGGATTCAAATGTGCCATCTGGGACTCTAACCCAGGACACACAGGACACATAGTCCACGTACTTACTCATAGGAACACTAGCCCGACGTTTCAGTCATCTAGGTCCTCACAACTTCTACTTTTAACACAGTTTTCGTTCTGTGAGAAACAACTTATCAAAAAAAAACTCCGAAAAACTTATCCAAGTTTATCGGAAAGGTTTTCGCTGACTTAAAACTCTTTTGCAGGAAATTCTTTTCCGTTAAAATACGTTTATAAAAAGTTAAATCACAACATAGTTCAATTTTTCTTAACTCATTTTCTTTTGAAATCCCTTTTCCGAAAACACATCAATTCCTTGAAAATTTATTTCCTAGCACGATTTTATCCAAAAGGATCAAACATCCCTCATAGTTCATTTGTAAATCACTTTTCTAAATTATCATACGTTTTGGAAGAAATCTTCTTGTAAAATCAAAATGAGTTTCTATTTTACAAAAGTTTTTCCCATCCACATTAAAATTATTTTTGGAACGAAATTTATCGGAATTACTAATTATTTTATTTTCGAATTTATTTGAAAAAATCAGCGTAAGTGAAATTTTTCACGGTTTCGTCCTCACTTGTCACTCATTGACTTATTCTTTCATCAAAATATCATTAAAACATTATTTTTCACATTTCCTTCCACTTCCATAAATTAAACACTTAAGTTTTTCCCTTAAAGTTTTTAACCTAAATATACTTGAGCACTCGACCCATTTGTCAAGCTTTCAGCCAATCATTCAAACAACAGTTAATCCATACATCACAGTCATAATAGATATCACAGTTATAACACACGTCTCAGTTACAACAGACATCACAAAAGCCCCAAAAACCACATAACCCATATAAACTACATAATCAACACGTAATAAATAAATCAAACAACATGATATCACTACAATTAATTATACCGACAACCCACAGATAGCATGTAGCTATCAAAAACCCCTCAGGTAAACTACCTTTACCTCTTGAAGTTTTCAGTTTCCTCCTCCAAGTGTCTCTTTGATTCTCGGTTCCTCCTCACAACTCAATTACAACAACTAACAATTATCCTTCACAACAAACAACACAACAAGTTAAACATTGCACAAAAATTCATCTAACTAACTATGATTAGGATTCGGTCTTCATGAGATAAATAGACTAGGCATTTCAAAAATTCTCAAGCTTTTGGATCAATGATCCTAGAGTATTAGAAAGACTTAAAACAATTGCCAAGAGTCAAAAATTGAAACAAAACCATCTAACCCATCTAGAGTTAGGGTTCGGCCTGTGACACCCTCTACCCCGCATGCATTCAAAAGTAATAACACATATATAAAAGAGACAGAACACATGCAAATATATATAATTATCAAAACCAGGCAGAGACTGCCGCATTGTAACATAACGCAGAAATAACCAAAACATGTTTATAAAGAAAACATAACATAAAACAAAACCATAAACGAACCCAACCCCGATGTCACACTTCAGAGCTGGTATAACCAATCCGATAAAAAACCATGGATATGACTGGAAACAACTAAACAACCACTGAAAACGGAAATCCTATCTATGAGTCGCGGGTCCTCAAAGTCACTCCTCAACTGGCTGCACATCGACCTCTGCATAAACGATACATGCGACAAACAAGAAACATATAGATAGGGAGTAAGAAACATATATATGAATATAACGGCAAGGAAGCAGTTAGCAAGACGAGCATACATCAAACAAGCATATTATATCAAACATCAATATCATAACAATCATCATAATATAATATGTATGCTATGCAATGCAGTTCTGCTCCACTCCTCTACTATGCACTTGGATCCAAACTAACTCAGGATGCCAACTTTAGGGTTACATTTCCACATTGGCCAATAAGCACCAATGCCGTGTCAATCCACCAAACCATGGGTGGACCCTTAGGACAGTCGACACATCTTATTCTCGGATGTGCTATTATGGTGTATACGCGATTCCCTTTCAGACGGCCAGATCGTCTTACACACGGACAACCTCCCCTATGTTGTACAACCTCCAATCAACATCTCCGATGCATGAATGCATGGAAAACAACACAACCACAACCACCACCACCACTTGGGCCCATAGGCTACCCAAGATTTAACACCATCAACACCTCGACCACTCGACTATCGAGGTTTATCGTTAACATTTCATATTCATTAATTAATCAATTTAGTCGTTCTACATTAGAGATTACCACCTTGACCATTAAGCATCAAGGCCCCCTTGGAGCGAACACTAGGTTACCAAGGTACATGATCTTATCACTTGAAGTGAACACTAGGCTACCAAGGTACAACATCTTATCACTTGTATTTGGTCTTCATGCATGTTCCGTTGGTATTTTATTAAGTCTTTTATAGAGCATTTGGAGTGACAACCCCTGCATCAGGTTCTGTTCTGAATAGGTGAGCACGGTCGTGCTCACCCCTCAGCACGGTCGTGCTGAGCTCACAGTCAAGCACGAGCGTGCTGATTGTTGAGCATGGGCATGCTTAAGCAGCGCGCCCATTTCTGGGTTTGAATGGGAGCACGGGTGTGCTCCCTGTTGAGAACGAGTGTGCTCAAGTGCGCGCGCTGTTGTTCTGGGCAGAAGGGTCACATACCCTATTGCCACTTGTTTTAGGACATCTCAGATTCAAATCTAAGGGTTCTCACTAATCCATTGATCATAGCTTCATTCATCTTAACTGCCTTTCATTAATATTCATGTCTTATCATCATGGGGAATTAATCCTTTAATCATAGCTTCGTTATTAATATTCCTAGAACACTTACTAATCTATCCTAGAGTCTTTAACTAAGCCCTTTGAACATAGCCTTACCTCTTACACTATATTCATGTCTTATGAACAACTGGGATAAACATCCCTTAAATCCCATTTATCATTCTTAACGTATTTTAACGTCTTTAACATCATTGTTGGCATCATCATTCTCAATAATCAACACTCATAAAGAGCATAACACAACAACAGACTCATACCAACACTCGATAATGTTGGTAAACTAGACACGTTCCCTCGAGCGGCTCGACGAGGTACCAAAGCCTTGGCCAAACAAGAAGAAGACAACAATTAGTCTCCAGATCTAATAAATAGAAAAGAGACTAAGAGAGTGGGAAGACAATGTTACCTCAAACTATACTATCGTGCTACTTCTCTCCCACAACTAGAGCAAGTACACCAAGAACTTCAAGGGGTTTAAAGGGAGGAAGGGGAAGAGGTTTCAGTCGCACTAGGATTGTCCAAAGTACCAAAAAGAGGGTTTGGGTCGCAACCCTCACTGAACTGCTCTATTTATAGACTCAGACCTAAGCACGGCCTTGCTCCCTATTGAGCACGGCCAAGCTCAATTCCTGGGCACGGTGTGCTCAAAGATTGTACTGTGAGACCATCTAAACGATCGAATTGACAAAAAATATAAAATAGTACCTGTAGATAATTCTCTTATCTTTCCAACGCCACAAATATCACATCGATCGGACATCTAGAACTCAAGATATGACCAAAACGGTGAAACAAGTTACTTGGACTCTAAAAGGATTGAACCTTTCTAAGGCTAAACTTCCCCAAACATGAACTTAGGCATCAAAAACAAACATAACAAGCATAATCAAACATATATATAACATATATGAAAGAACTAAGCTTATTTACGAAAAACGGGATGTTACAATTCCACCCCCCTTATAAAAATTTTGTCCTCTAAATTTCTATCACCTCAACTGGTTAACTTTCACCAATTAAGATCGTACCTTGGGTTGAGTACTTGGACTCGAAGACTCCAACTCCACTAAGAGAGTAGACCCTTCCAATGGTCTTCAGTAGATTGACTTTAGGATTATGATGCCTGATAACATTTTGTGGCTCTGACTTCTCTTCTTCGCAGTTCTGACGGAAGTGGCCATACTTGCCATACTTGAAATAGATGGTTTTCGGCTCCTTGCAGTTGATGGGTATAGTGACCTTCTCCACATTTACCACACTTGATAGACCTAGAGGAATCTCAGTCATTAAGCTTACCTACTGAGAATCACTGCTCCTTTCCATTCCTCTTGAAGTCCCGACCGATCGGAGCCAGACACTGTCTTTCTTCGTCCTTCTGATCGTCATCCTTACTACTCTTTACATATGAACTCTTACGACATGCGATCCTGGACTTGTAAGAATCCTTGAAGAATCAGCACTTGTTCACCAAGGTAGAGAAGACTCAGATCTCCTGGTAGATAATAGCCTGCTTGATTTCTGGACGCAGACTGGCCTCAAACTTTACGCACTTGGAGCTGTCGTCTGCCATATACAGGTACAATGTATAGTAACGGGCGAGCTCCTCAAACTTAGCCGCATACTCTCCTACTGACATGTTTCCCTGCTTCTGTGTCAGAAACTCCATCTCATTTTTGTCCTTGATATCCGCCGGAAAGTACTTCTCAAGAAACCTGTCCTTAAATACCGTCCATGTGATCATAGTACCTTCTTCCAAGATATGATGACGACAGTTCTCCCACCAATGTTCAGCCTCCTCTGTCAGTATAAAGGTCCCAAAGATGAACTTCTGTTGTTCGTTGCATCCCAAAGCTCGGATGATCTTCTCAGTCTCCCTCGGCCACAACAAAGCTCCCTCCGGGTCGTAAGCTCCTTTAAAAGATGGCGGTTTGTTTCGTTGGAACTTGTCCAATCTCTGAAACTCATCTGGTCCATCATTGTTGTTGTTCTGGTTTTGGCCTATGGCATTTGCGAGCAGTGTCAAAGCATTGGTGATCGCTTGGTCGTTCCTACCTCTTCCTGCCATTGGTTCCTGCATTTACCCGAGACAACAGTTAAACACAGGGAACCAAGCAAGAAGGTCTAACGGTTCTTAATACTAGAGCATCATTATCTATAACAAGTATAGATAATTCAAACAAAACACACAGAAGACTCGCAACAGACTCATACCACGTCCGGATATGATCGAACTGCTCTGATACCACTAAATGTGACACCCTCTACCCCGCATGCATTCAAAAGTGATAACACATATATAAAAGAGAGAGAACACATGCAAATATATATAATTATCAAAACCGGGCAGAGACTACCGCATTGTAACATAACGCGGAAATAACCAAAACATTTTTATTGAGACGCCCCGACGTCCCATTAAAGAAAACCCAAAATATTAAGACCTAATTTCATTATTATAGTTAAGCGGATATATTAAAAACGACAGAAAATTAAAACTTAAAATATAAAATAGTAAACATACATGAAGAAACATAACCATATATATATATATATATATATATACATATACATCATATCCTAATACAATGCATTAGAGGGAATCCCATCAGTGGGATCCCAATAGGTACAAACTGGTGCCATCAATAAAATACATCAAAGAACAAAGGAAAGATGCCTTGCCGATTCTCTCCACACCCAGTCCCCTCTAAAAATACAACAAAATCCTCACTCACGCCTAACTGACGGCACTGGCCCAAGCCATCATATGCTACCACCCTCGCCAGCATCCCGTGGTCCGGCAGGTCCAGATACTCCTCCACTCCCACAGCAAAAGCTCCGATCCGACTGCCTCTGGAACATCTGTCTGTATTGCCGACTATCTCTGGGATGCAGCTGTCTATAAGACACCCAAGAAGACTCTGAAACAGTGGTCCGGACCTCTGGAGGTGGTGGTACCTCTGGAAGGGGCAACATGTCCTGGACTGGAGCAATCGGGTCATCCTCCTGCATGGGTGGCAACTCTGGCTCTGGAATTGGTGCGGGTGCGGGTGCAGGTGCTGGTGCAAGCCCTGGTACAAGTACATCAAAGGGTACCATGAAAGGGACGGGATCCGTGCCTGGCATCGGCAGCATCGGCGGTATATGTCCATCAGGCTGTCCTAACGGGAAGGGAAAGGTCGTGCCAAAACCGAACGTGCCGACAAAACCAATGGGCGCTCCCTGCCCCAGTCCTGAAGTGATGGGCATCGGACCTGTATATACAGTAAAACGGGTGACTAAGTCCACTAGCCACCCATTTGGATCAACGCACTCCACCTCAAAGGTCCCCGAGAGGGGAAACCAAGGATCCTGGATCATCCATGGATGGTCCCAGTGCTCCATCTGTACTAGCTGGGTCTGAGGTACAAGTTATATATATATATATATATATATATATATATATATATATATATATATATATATATATGCACAAAACACACAACACAAGAAAAGGGATAAAAAACAATATAATGTCAAACGTGGAAAAGGTTTAACAACATTTAATTCTATAACAGCACACTAAACATCCGTCTCAAGAATTATATATATATATATATATATATATATATATATATATATATATATATATATATATATATATATATATATATATAAAACACAAATCATCACCAATCCACGTCTAAGATGTTTCATCAACAGGTATCATCATATCCAGATATCCAACAATGACACGTCCCGAGGCCCGGCGCACACACCTGCTCGCGGATGGAGGATACCCATGCAAAGCAATGGCATTATAGCTACACAATCTGGTCCACACCTCGAACCACGGCCGGGGTGCTCATGCAAAGCATGAACTATAGCCGCAACTAAATTGAAATAATGTCTGGGACGGTCCATGAGTTAGCCTAACCCCGGAATTCTCCTTCCAAGGACTAGGCCCCAAAGACCATGTTTCAGTCCACTGGACCATGTTTCAGGTCAACCATATCACGGACCATGTTTCAGGTCACCCCCTAGTGCCCTAACCACTCATCATAATCTTATAGATAAGCTCATAATAATCTCATCTCATCAATCTCATCATCATCATATCACAGTAATTATCTCGTTTAGGCACTGCTAGTACATAAAGTATGAATTCCCTAATACATCATCATATCTCAACATAACTTATCCCTTACTCAACCTCTACGAATAATCATAACAATCGTCACAACATACCATCATATCATCAAAATCATCATCAATACCATCTTGTCAAGAAATCATCATTTCATTCATATCATCATTTCCAAAATAATCATCATTACCAATAATAATAAATAATAATAATAATATAACATGTTCATAACATAATTACACACTCATAACATCATCATCCATCAATTTCCAATATCAAACCAACCAGTCAAATCAGTCAAAGCAGACAATCATTATATAGTAAAATAATATATTTTAGACGTAACAGTGATAAATGCACAATGGGTTTGAATGTAGGGTTTTGGTCGCCCTACGCCATTATCGAATTAAATGTAATCGCACCGTTTCCGACGTTAAATGGTTTCTTTCCCCCACCTGAAGAACGTACGACCTCGGAAACGCTACGAGGTCACTCCTACTCGACTCCTCTCGAATCTTCCTCACACCGAATGAGGTCCCCGAATCTCCGATATCCCACCTAAACATCACATTTTGAAAGACACAAAATAAGAAACTCAAAATCTGCAGTAAACATCACAAGATCCGCCACTGTTTTGGCTCTATATATCATAATCTAAAACTTTGTTAAAAACTTTGACCGTTGAGAATAAAGAACTACCTTTCCTTTACCTCTCCAAAAATTTCAGCTCGATCCAATGGTGAACGAGCCTAAGATGAACCTTCCAAGGTGACCGGTCAGGAGCTACACGGGTTGAGTTTATCTCCCTCTTCTAAGTTAAATAACTCACAGTCTGGGGATTATACAGAAGTTTCAACCGTTGGATATGAAATACTATCAACCCAGAACCTCTCTATGAAATTGTAACACGATCTAACGGTGGAAGAAGGTGTTGTGAGGGATTTACAGAGGCTGCTCAGCTTTAAACTTGAAGCTCTCAACAATGGAAGGTTTGGGTTTTGGTAGCTCTCCTCCTATTTTCTCTATTTCTCTCTCTAGTTTTCTCTCTTCCTTTCTCTATATATTTTCCTCTCTATCTATATTTGGTTCTACTCTGTATTTTCCATCTGAAGAGGTTCAAATAAGGAGTTGAACCTCTTTTATTTTATTTTTTTCCAAGGCTGATCACGGGCGCTCAGCGCCATTCACCAGCGCCCAGTGCTGGGCATGCAACCGAGGGCCTTTCATGCATGACACGTGTCAGTGCTGATCAGTGGGTGGGCGCTCAGTGCCACCCTCCAACGCTCAGCGCTGGCCTGCTGGCAGCCACACAGATTTCGTGCGTTTATTCGCGTTCTGAGCTCGTTCGAAGTCCGATTGATCCCAAAATTGAGCAGTAGGCTCACTAAGACCTAATGAACAACCTCCAACCATTAAAAATGACTAACCTCAATCCTAACTCCAAGTTTCTTATTTCTCGTTCAAACGTCCTAAAGACAATAATTGGGAAAATCCTAAGTTTTGCTTACATTTAAACTCATTCCCGATAATTGCTTACTTCTTATGCAAAATTTCCTAGAAGACAAATATCTTAACCACAAAAATTTCAAGTCTTTATCTTAAACATATTATAAAATCAGGCAGTTGCATTTATAAAGAAAACATAACATAAAACAAAACCATAAACGAACCCAACCCCGATGTCACACTATAGAGCTGGTTCAACCAATCTGATAAAATAACTCGGATACAACTAGAAACAACTACTGAAAACGGAAATCCTATCTATGAGTCGCGACTCCTTAGATTCACTCCTCAACTGTCTTCACATCGACCTCTCATAAATGATACATGCCACAAATAAGAAACATAGAGATAGGGAGTAAGAAACATATATGAATATAACGGCAAGGAAGCAGTTAGCAAGACGAGCATACATCAAACAAGCATATTATATCAAACAGAAATATCATAACAATCATCATCATATAACGTGTATGCTATGCAATGCAGTTCTGCTCCACTCCTCTACTATGCACTTGGATCCAAACTAACTCAGGATGCCAACTTTGGGCTTACATTTCCACATTGATCAATAAGCTCCAACGCCGGGGTAATTCACCAAACCATGGGTGGACCCCTAGGACAGCTGACACATCTTATTCTCGGATGCGCCACCATGGTGTATACTTGATTCCCTTTCGGACAAATCCCACGGATGGCCAGATCGTCTTATACACGGGACAACCTCCCCTATGTTGAACAACCTCCAATCAACATCTCCGATGCGTGAATGCATGGAAAACAACACACAACCACAACCACCACCTCCGCTTGGGCCCATAGGCTACCCAAGTTTTAACACCATCAACACCTCGACCACTCGGCTATCGAGGATTATCGTTAACATTTCGTATTCATTAATTAATCACTCTAGTCGTTCAACACTAGAGATTACCAACTTGACCATTAATCATCAAGGACGTCTTGGAGCGAACACTAGGCTACCAAGGTACATCATCTTATCACTTGGAGCAAACATTAGGCTACCAAGGTACAACATCTTAACACTTGGAGCGGACACTAGGCTACCAAGGTACAACATCTTATCACTTGTATTTAGTCTTCATGTTCCGTTGGTATTTTGTTAAGTCTTTTAGAGCATTTGGGGTGACAACCCCTGCTTCAGGCTCTGTTCTGCATTCTGTTCTGAGTAGGTGAGCACGGTCGTGCTCAACCCTCAGCACTATCGTGCTGAGCTCACGGTCAAAAATGATCGTGCTGACTGTTGAGCACGGACATGCTTAAGCAGCGCGCCTAGTTCTGGGTTTGAATGGGAGCACGGGCGTGCTCCCCCTTGAGCTGCGGCATTCTCAAGTGCGGGCCTCTGTTGCGGGCGAGAAGGATCACAGGACCCTAATGCCACTTGTTTTGGGACATCTCATATTCAAACCTAAGGTTTCTCACTAATACATTGTTCATAGCTTCATTAATCTTAACTGCTCTTCATTAATATTCATGTCTTATCATCATGGGGAATTAATCCTTTAATCATAGCTTCGTTATTAATGTTCCAATAACACTCACTAATCAATCCTATAGTCTTTAACTATGCCCTATGAACATAACCTTACCTCTCACACTATATTCATGTCTTATGAACAACTGGGATAAACATCCCTTAAATCTCATTTATCATCGTTAACGTATTTTAATGTCTTTAACATCATTGTTGGCATTAGCATCCTCAAAAATCAACACTCATAAAGAGCACGCACAACAACAACCAATAACATCATACTCATCATAATCATGGCATCACAACATTAACATGTTTATAACAAACAACATCAATCAATGATAATAGTCATGCCAGTCACCCTCAAGTTGGTGCATGGATATCTATCATGCCCAACTTGCTTATCAAGTGCTCAAAATTTGGTCTTGCTAGACTCTTGGTCAAAATATCAACTGTTTCTTGGTTAGAAGTCACAAAGGAAGACAGATAACGCCAACATCTAATTTTTCTTGTATGAAGTGGCAATCAATCTCAATGTGTTTGGTTCCGTCATGCTGGGACGAGATTGTGAGCTATGCTTATTGCTGTTTTATTGTCACAGATGCAGGCTTCAATGGAAGATCGACCTTCATCTTGAGTTCCTCCAAGACTCTATAGATCCACAACCCTTCGCAAATTCATTGGGCCATTGCTCTAAATTCAGCCTCAAGACTACTTCTTAGCAACCATACCTTGTTTCTTGCTTCTCCAAGTTACTAGACTTCCCCACACATAGGTACAATATCCCGGGTTGATTTTTGTCGGTGGTGATCATCCTGCCTAATCTGCATCTGTAAAGATTTCAACATTCCTCTCAAGAAAGAATTTTTTTTAACAATGGATGCCACTTTCTTTGAAAAACAACCTTTTTTAAGGACATTCATCTTGGGGGAATTCACTGAAGATTCTTTTGAAACCATTATTTTATCTGAAAATTCACACAATTACCGAGACTTTTACTACTGCACCAATAGCAAATGACCAAGATTCGTTATCTGGATCTACTCCCACTCATAAGTAAGGCTCCTGTGGAATCGGGTCTACATCTCTAAATCAAAAGTCGACAAACAATCCTTGGAAATTGATAATAATGATGAACTAATCGAAATTCCACAACATGATGATTCTTGTGAAGAAGAAATTGGCGAGTTCAAGGATGGTGACCGAAGGTGTGGAAAGTTCTTTGTTTCAAAAACCATAAGAAAAGGAATGAAGAATCAACTCTCCAAAGACAGTCATGAATCCAACCGAGGAAAATCCAATCGACCCAACTTTGATACAGTAACTCCTTGTCCGAACCTAATTGTCACAATGAATCAGTTGAGTTAGACATCCCTATAGCGCTTAGAAAAGGTATTAGATCTTGTACTAAGCATCCTTGTTCTAAATTTATGTCATATTCAAATTTGTCTTCCTCTTTTCTTTGCATTTACCTCACAGTTGTCTAGTACGAAGTTCCAAAAAATTTACAGGAAGCTCTAAAAATTCCAAAGTGGATGGAAGTTGTTCTTGAGGAGATGAGAGCTCTTGAGGAAGAACAACACTTGGAGTCTTATGACCTTACCAGTGGGAAAAACACAATGGGTTGCAAATGGGTCTTCAGCGTGAAGTATAATTCGGATGGATCCGTAGAAAGGTACAAGACATACTTGGTGGCCAAGGGATTCACTCAAACTTATGGCATAGACTACTCGGAAACTTTTTTCTCCTGTGGTAAAATTGAACAACATCCAGTTCTCTTATCCTTTGCAGTCAACTTAGATTGGCCTTTAATTTTCACCAACTGGATGTGAAGAATGCATTCCTCAATGGTGACCTAGATGAAGAGGTATACATGGATGGGCCTCCTGGATTTGAAGAAAAATTTGGGTCAAATGTGTGTAAATTGAAGAAGTCACTCTATGGGCTCAAACAATCCCCGAGAGCATGGCTCGAAAGATTCACCCAGTCCATGAAGAAACAGGGATACAATCAAGGACAAGCTGATCACACTCTATTCACAAAATTTTCTTCTGATGGGAAGATTGCTACACAAATTGTCTATGTTGATGACATTGTTCTTACTGGGAATGATGTAATAGAAATAGGAAGACTGAAGAAAAATTTGGCAGCAGAATTTGAGATCAAGGATTTGGGAGCATTGAGATATTTTCTTGTCATAGAGGTTGCTCGATCTAAAAAGGGAATTGTGGTTTCCCAACGAAAGTACATTATGGACCTTTTAAAGGAAACTGGAATGAGTGATTGTAGACCAGTCGATACCCCCATGGACCCAAATGTGAAACTTTGGGAGAAAGGAGATGTTCCTGTTGATATTGGGAGATATCAGAGATTAATTGGCAAGTTAATCTACTTGTCTCATACCAGACCTGATATTGCATTTTCTGTGAGTGTTGTAAGCCAGTTTATGCACTCCCCATATAAAGAACATCTTGAGGCAGTCTACAGAATTTTGAGCACTTGATAAGCAAGTTGGGCATGATAGATATCTATGTACCAACTTGAGGGGGGGGGGGGGGGGGGGGGTTTTTGGAGAACCACGAAAAAATCCCTTATTTTATATTCTTTGGTTCTATTTGATTTTGGATCAAAACACTTGCACCCCTTCTGGTTTGGAGAGTATCCAATAAAAACACATTTTATAGCACGTGGTACTAGCTTCCCAAGATGCTTATGTTCATGAACAAACAGAGTAGAACCAAATATCTTCATGGGTAAACTGGCTGAAAGACGAGCCATAGGAAAACACTCTTTAAAAATATGAAGGGGAGTTTGAAATTGTAAAACTTTGGACGACATAAGATTAATCAAATATGCTGCAGTTAAAACAGCTCCACCCACAAGTATTTTGGAACTTTTGTTTCGAAGAGTAAGGCTCTAGCAACCTCTAGGAGATGCCTATTCTTTCTCTCCACAATCCCATTCTGTTGGGGTGTACTAGCACAAGAACTTTGATGCACAACCCCATTTTCAAGAAAGAAATTCCCCAAAATCATATTAAAATATTCCTTTCCATTATCACTTATGAAGACTTAAATATTTTCTTGGAATTGATTATGCACCATTTTAAAGAATTTTCTTACAGCTTGACCAGCCTCAGATTTTTCCTTCAACAAGTACACCCAACAAAGTCTAGTGTGATGATCGATAAAAGTAATGAACCATTTTTTATTGGAGAGTGTACTTGTCTTATTAGGACCCAAACATCACTGTGAATAATAGAAAAAGGTTTTGTTGGCTTATAAGATAGCATAGGAAAAAGAAGCGATGATGTTTTGCAAATTCGTAAGTTTCACAATGAAATAACGAAGGGTCTTTATTACAAAACAAATTTGGAAATAAATATTTTAGTTACCTAAAACTCAGGTGACCTAATCGTAAATGCCATAACATAATATCATTATTGTTATCGAAATAAAACTAGATTCAAAGCGGGAACCTATTGGTTGGGATTGTTGTTTTGATCCAAGTCCATCATCAAAGTAATCGAGTCCTCCATTATCCTTAGCACTGCCAATCATCCTCCCCGAGTTCAAATCCTGAAACACACAATGATAAGGAAAGAAATTAGTTTGACAGTTTTTATCCCGGGCTAATTTACTAACCGATAAAAGACTACATGACAAATTTGGGACATGAAGGACATCTTGGAGAGTTATCGTTGGAGACAGGACAATGGACCCTTTCCTCCTGCAGTGGCTGATATAGAACCATTTGCAATTTTAATTTTTCGGTTACTGCGCACAAGGACTATATGAAGAAAAGAAACTAGACTCTCTGTCATATGATCGTGAGCACTTTGAATCAACAATCCAAGTATGGTTGACACTT
This sequence comes from Sophora flavescens, assembly GCA_030762895.1. Lineage (NCBI taxonomy): Eukaryota > Viridiplantae > Streptophyta > Magnoliopsida > Fabales > Fabaceae > Sophora > Sophora flavescens. Next base: position 83,622,039 of record CM061068.1, read on the forward strand.
AGAAGGGCAATTTTAACAAAGTTACCTTTCTGGGCTATGGAGCAGGAAGGAGTTTGAGACTCAAGAAGTTTGTACAGTTGATCTATTTGTTCGTTAGTGAAAGGAATCGAGCTTGAAGAAGACTGCTTCTCTTGATCAGAGGTACTAGCTTGGAATACACGATTCTCACTACATGTGCCTACGCCGCCGCTGCCTAGGCCGCCACCGCCACTGCCTGAGCCGCCTCATGTCACCTTGCGACTGTCTTCAACAGCGCCTGTAAGGGCGTGCTTCCATGAGTTTGGGCATGCCGCTATGGAGGGGAGAAAAGAACTCTAACCTAAAGCTGCAGATACCATATAGAAGGCAATGGAATAATTGTTGTGATTTCATTCATAGTAGGAGTCTCTTTTATAGAGAGATTACAATAAAGGTAAATCAAATCAAATCAAATCAAATCTCTTCCTATAATTAAGGAAGGAAATAAAACAAAATAAAATCAAATAGAATCAAAGAGGATAAAATCAGGGAAAATTTCTTGATTCTCCAACAAATATCATAACAGTTAAGAATCATACAACAAACAGACAAAAAATCATATAGACATGTTATCAAAGGAAAGGGTCATGGGTAACCCTTCGTCTTACGCTACCCCCAAGTGTGACACCCTGCTACCCCGCATATTATAAAGAAAATTAAAGATAAAGATATAAGACAAAACATGCATTTACTGGATAAAATAAAACATTTGTCCATTGGTAGGTCTCACATGAACGAGTTCTCAAAACGTGGAAAATAAAATAAGTTTGGAACAACTAAATCAAAAGAAAAACAACATAACCCAACCCGATGTCACAACAGAGCTGGTATAACCGTTCCGGAATGAAATTCTCGGAATACAACTGAACTAACTAAAACATAAGGAAAAGTCCTAACTATGAGTGGTGGCTCCTGAGTCACTCATATCCTGACTGCTCACCATTCTCTGCAAGGTTCCAATCATGCCAAACAAACAAACAAAGAAAGAGGGGAGTAAGAATCATGTAAACATATACGGCATGGAGATAGGAAGCAAGGTAACCAAACAAGCATACATCAACATATATATATAACATCATACATCAACATCATCAAAACAAGCATGCTATGCGGTGCAATGCAACACTACTCTGCTACTCCATTATGCATGTGGATCCAAACTAACTAAGGATGAACGACTTTGGAGTAAATATCCACATTGAGAATCTACTCAATGCCGTAGAACCTACTCCTTGGATAGCCAATGCATCAAACCATCGAATGCCTCGTCACGGGGGCCCACAGTTACCAAACCTTGGCTAACCTACCATGGATGGCCAGATCGCCATACTCTAGGACGACCTCCCCTATGTCGAACATCCACCAACAACAACATATTCTAGGACTAAACGTCATTATCAACATAGTAACAACACTATCATCACAATCATTGTATCAACCATTCAACCAACAACATTATGCCAATAGCAGAACCATCAACATATCATCATGTTCATATAACTAACATAAACATCAAGAACGAGTATGAAACATAGGCATATAAACAACATATTAACAACCAAGATCATGTTATCATAATCAAACAAACCATCATATTAATCATATACACGTTACACAACAAACCGGGGTCATGGGAACCCCTTTTTACCTTACACTACCCCAATGCCTATGATATACATTACCCTTTTCCTCATATCTGGATTGAAGGTCGCTCCAACGTAAGCTCCAAATAGCAAACGCCTCCTCGGTTCCCAAAGAGGCTCAACACAAACTCAACCTTAGCCAAACCAAACACAAACCCATTAGTTTCCCATTCAAAAATTATGAAAGGAAACCACAAGGGAAGTGGAACCTTACCTCTAAATCGAAACAAATCAAACAAGCTTCCCAACCAGGCTTGCAAAACTCCACTATAGCAATGGATGAAGAGGAAATAGGGGAAGGGAGGCACACTAGGTCGCATAGCAGTGGGTGCTTTGAATTAACTAACAAAATAGGGTTTCATGTTAACCCTCGGGTTAGTGCCAAACTTATATAGGCGGGACCTGAGCACGGTCTTGTTGGTTATAGCATCGGGTAAACGCGGTCAAAGACATTGAGCACGGGCGTGCTCAACTTAAAATCGAAACACGCTTTAGCCTTTTAAGCACGGGCGTCTTGGCTAGTGAGCACGGGCGTGCATATGCACCGAAAGGGACTTTTAAGCCAAAAATCCCACTAAGACCTTAGCCTACTATTTTAACTTTAACAAAACTAACTTAAACAACAAAACAAGCTAATAAAATCACTTAACGAAAAGCGGGGTGTTACAATTCCACCCGCTTTATAAAATTTCATCCTCAAAATTTCTATACACCTCAAACGAAAAGGTGTGGGTACACTTCCATCATCATGATTTCTAGCTCCGGGTAGGACTTTCCTTAGTTGCCCTACTCCAAACCACATTGACCAAAGGAATCTCCTTGCCTCTTAGCGCTTCACCCTCCTATCCTCGACTCGAAGGGGTAACACCTCAAACGTCAAGTTCTCTTTCAAGCTGCATAGTGTCGGGTAATATCACATGACTAGGGTCATGGATATACTTTCTAAGTTGAGACACATGGAAAACATCATGGAGGTTTGACAAGAACGGTGGCAAGACTATTTGGTAGACGACTTCGCGACTCTTGCGAGGATTTGTAAGGACCAATGAACCTCGGAGTAAGTTTCCCTGCCTTCATCACTCTACTAACTTGGTTTGTCGGGGTAACTCTCAAGAATACATGATCGCCTTCCTGGAATCGAGTGCCTTCCTCATTTTATCATGGTAGCTCTTTTGCTTACTCATGAAACTCTCATCTTTCTCGAACCAACTTTGATCTTCTATTGTCTCTGGAATATTTCTGGTCCTAGCACCACATTGTCACTAGGTTCACTCCAACACAAAGGTGTCCTACATCTCCCTCCCATATGGAGCCTCATTAGGTGTCATCCCAATCTTGGGAATAGAACGTGGCTTGCGGGTAATTCTATCGGGGGCAAGAACTTTTCCCAACTACATTGTTATAACACACAAGCTCTCAACAAGTCCTCTAAAAGACTAGATGGTCCTCTCAGACTGCCCATTCGCTCCGCTGGGTGGTAAGCTGAACTAAGCCTACAAGCTTTGTCCCTAAAGCATCTTGCAAACTCTCCCCGGAACCTGAGGTAAACCTTGGGTCTCTATCCGATACTATGCTAGAAGTACACCATGCTTCTAACTATCTCTTTGATGTATATTTTAGCTAACTTTTCCAATGGATATTCCATATTCATCTAGAGTCCACACACAAATCCATGGAGATGCTATCCGGTTTCCATTCTAGGAAACTCGAGGGTTGGAACTTACCGAAGGTTTTGGTGTTCTATCTTGGCTTTACGACAAACTAGAGCACGCATACACGAACTACGACTACATCCTTTTTCATCCTAGGCCACTAAAACATCCTCTTAAGGTCTGATACATCTTAGTGGCACACGGGTGCACACTCTCACCCTCCTATGTCCCTCTTCAAGGATCATCTTCCTAAGCTCGGGAACATCCAGTCATTCAAACTCTATCCTTAAAACCTCAAGACACCATCACTTTATCCTTACGCTAAGGTCTTTACCCTGGCGAAAGCAACTCTCATGGTCCAAGAGAACTTGTCTAACTTCTGACCTCTCTAACCGTCCATCGCATCAGCTGTAACCTTTCAAGGTACCAAGCCTAATAATCTTAAGGGTAAACTCACAGGCTAGACTAAGGTCTCCAAACTCCTCAATCGAGATCCATCTCCCTAACCATCAAAGCGAAGACGCCAAGGTTTTCCTACTCAAGGCATCGACCACCATTGGCCTTTCCCCGGGTGATAGGTCAGCTCAAAGTCATAATCCTTTAAGATCTCCATCAACCTACGCTTGCCTCATATTCAACTCCTTTTGATCAAAGAGATACCTCAAACTCTTGTGATCACTAAAGACCTCAAACCTCGCCTTGTAAAGGTAATGCCTCCAGATCTTTAAGGCAAAAAACCACAAACCTCTAACTCTAGGGTCAGCGGGTAGGGTTAGTTCTTCTCATGGGGTTTCAACTACCTAGAAGCATAAGTAACTACCTTACCATTCTCGCATCAACGCACCACCTAAACCTTTCTTAAAGCATCGCGATAAACTACGAAGGGTTCACTAGGATCTAGCAAAAACTAACACGGTGCTTATGTCAACCTATCCTTAAGGATTTGGAAACTCTCTTCACACATAGAATCCCACACAAACAGCTGTCCCTTCTTGGTGAGACGGTTAAAAGGTAAAGCTATCTTAGAGAAACCTTCTATGAATCACCTATAATACCACTAACCCCGGAAACTCCTAATCTCGGTTAATGACTTTTGCGCTTCCCACCGGAGCACCGCCTCTACCTTAGTTGGGTCTACTGACTATGCCACCCTTTGAGATGACATGTCCTAAGAAGCTCACTTCCTCTAACCAGAACTCACACTTGACAACTTAGCATACAACGCTATTCCTTAAGTGGTCGCAAGACAACCTCGTGTGTTCCTCATGATCCCCCTTGCTCTTGGAGTACACTAAGATGTCATCTATAAACACCACCACAGACTTATCCAAGTAAGGGTGAAAGGTCACACCAAAGGGCATAACCAAGTACTCATAGTGACCATATCGATCCCGAATGTCGTCTTCGTGGATGTCCTCGGACTTAACTCGAATCGATGGTACCCCGACCTCAAATCTATCTTAGAAAAGACGCTAAGTCCCATCAACGGTCCATTAGGATCATCAATCCTAGGGAGGAGATACTGAATCTTTATGGTCACCTTGTTGAGCTACCGATAGTCGACACACAACCTCATACTACCATCCTTCTTCTTTACAAACACAGAGTGCTCCCACTGAGACACACTCGGCCTAATGAATCGCTTCTTCATCAGGTCCTCCAGCTGTTCCTTCAACTTAGATAAATCTAGATGAGACATTCTATAGGGTACTATGGAGATTGGCTCTGCTGAGCACTAAGTCTATGGTGAACTCAACATCTCTCTCTCGGGGTCTAAGTTATAAACATCCCGAGAACACTTAAGGAAAGTCCCGCATAACAAAAAGCGGCGACATCGGAGGGCTTCTCTCACTTCCAGAAGATATCATCATGTACACTGGGCTGCCCCCTTCATCGAAGCTCGAACATGGCTGGGAAGAGATAAGCTATGGATTCTTAGACTCCGTTGGAGTTTGAAAACCAAGGTTTTGTCAAAGCAGTTTAGAAGGATGTGGTTTGGAAGATAACTATCATGCAAGAATGATATCGAGATCTTCAGGGCAAACATACAAGATCGACAAAAGTTTTACCATCAATGACAATATAACGGTTGTGCATGCATAAGATGTGGAACAAGTTTATTTATAGGTGTAGACACAAGCAAATCAAACTCAACAAAGGTAACGGCTATTTAAGACTCTTTACCCTATCACGATATGAATGATTGAGTAACACGAAATCATAGAATAAAGTTAATTGAGTTCCATCAATAAAACATGTACCTTGGAACAAGTCATCGGATCGGAGGCTTAACTCACTAGAAGTAAAGACTCTTCTGCTGGTCTTCAATCTCTTGCCACGGACTTGGTTCTCCTATCATCGGGAGGATGACCTTGGCTCCTTCACACTTCGGTGATATGACCTGGACTTGCCACACTGAAGCAAACCACGACTGGCTCCTTGCATGGGATGAGTAATGACCGGTGCCCCACTTCATAGTCACAGGGCATTAGGAACCCGCCCTAAACTATCCCCCATGAGACCATGGCTTCTTGCCACTCCTGAAGTTTTGCCCGGTCGGAGCATCCGCTGCTGCCTTTCTTTACGATCGTTCTTCTTGCCACTCTCGACTATATGATCCGTTATCGACATCTGCTGACTTAGCATCCTCATAAATCTCTGCTTGTTGACCCGAATCAGGAAGACCACTATCTCCCAGTAGTGATAGTCTACTTGATCTCCCGGGTGAGTCCATCTTCAAACTTGACGCACTTGGAGCTATCATTCATCTCATGTTGATATGAGTATAATACCTTGTCATCTCTTCTAACTGGCTGCACACGCCATGCGACAAACCTCGCCGCAAAGGACAAGAACTCCATCTCTTTCTTGCCTTGATATCCATGAAAGTACTTCTCTGAAAACCTCCGTGAACACACCCCATGCCAACCATTTGTGTCCTCGTCGACATCCTCTACTGTGTTGTCACCAATGCTCGCCCCCTCGATCAGCATACAGGTAGCAAAGATAATCTTATACTCGATCATTACAATCCATAGCTCGAAGATCTTCTCAGTCTCCCCTCGACCACGGCAAAGCTCCTTCGGATCATATGCCCTTCAACGACGGAGGATTGTTCTGATGAAACTTGTCCAACCATGAAGCTCAGGGCGCCCACCATTGTTATTGTAATGGTTGACTGTCCAAATAGCTTTGGCAGAAGTGCTAACGTGTACGCAATTGTACGATCGTTCGTCCTCTACCCGCCATGCGTTCCTGTACACGTCCAGCGCAACTCTTAGATACGGAAACTTAAGCGGTAAAAGCTCCATGCAACTAACTTAAAGCATCATTGTCCATAACAGTATAGACAAATTCTAACTAGAGCACACTAGAGACTTTACCCACGTCCCAGAGAAAAAGAATAACTCTCGATACCACTAAATGTGACACCCGGCTACCACCCCATGTTACAAAGAAAATTAAAGATAAGGATATATGACAAAAACATGCATTTCTTGGATAAAATAAAACATTTGTCCTGGGTAGAAGGTCTGCCATGAACGAGTTCTCAAAATGTGGAAAATAAAACAAGATTAGGAACAACCAAATAGGGATAAACAACATAACCCAACCAGTCTGTGAGCTGTATAACGATTCGAATGAAATCCCGAATACAACTCAACTAACTAAAACATAAGAAAAGTCTAACCGAGGTGGTGGCTCCTCGATTCACTCCTCTCTGTTGCTCACCATCGCAGGTGCCAATTAGGCAAACAAACAAACAAATAGAGTAAATCTGTAAACATATACGACATGGAGAGAAATGCAAAAACAAATAAGCATGGCAACATCATGCATGCATCAATATATATATATATATATCTATAACATCAGTACACTCAACATCATCAAACAACCATACTATGGGTGCAATGCAACACTACTCGCTACTCCATTATGCAATGAGAATCTACTCATCGCACGGAGAATCTACTCCTTGGATAGCCAACGCATCAAACCAACGAAAGCCTCATCACGGGGCGCACCAGACCTTGGGTAACCTACCGTGGATGGCCAGATCGCCCGTCACTCCAGGAGACTCTACCCATGTCGAACATCCACCAACAACATCTCCAATGATGCATGCAGCATCCAACAAACAATGGGAAACCGCCACCTCCTTTGCTCCCGGGGAATCGACCACAAGAAATCTACCGCAACACTTAAAGCTTTAACGGAATCAACGACAACACCTTAGACTGACCGGTCAAGGTCCCCGACAAAACTCTCGGTCACCAAGGTACAACATCATGGCACCCAGACCCAAACCGGGTCAAAGGTTCCTTGGCTATAGCACCCAGTACAACTCATTAACATGCGATGACCCAACGGTTACCGACTTAACCATCTTAATTAGTCTTTAATTAAGTGATCTAACCTCATCATTGATTAACTATTGGCATCATCATTGTTGGGAGATTGGGGTTAAAAAAACCCCCTGTTTAAGTCCTTAATCTCGATTCTGTCTGGAGGGAGTAAGATCATTAAGTCTTAACTTGCCAGACGGGGTCTTGCCACTTAAGCCCGTGCTTCCATTTGAGCAGGTGGTGCTCGGCTGCGGGCGTGCTCCTCCGTACTCTCGACCATGCTAAATGCGTGACCATTTCCATAATTCAAATGGGAGTGAACTGTTGTACACCCGTGCTCAATGCTGCGACCATCTTATAGGGCAGTTCAACATCAATTTTAGTCGATTAAATTTAGGGATTAATTCTATTAATTCTAAGCCCGATATAACATATTCTAGGACTAACATCATTATCAACATAGTAACACTATCATCACAATCTGGTATCAACCATTCAAACCATTTAACCAACAACATTATGCAAATATCAACCATCAACATATAATCATGTTCATATAACCAACATAAACATCAAGAGCGTAGTATGAACATAGAAGCATATAAACAAAGCATATTAACAACCAAAATCATGTTATCATAATCAAACAAACCATCATATTAATCATATACACATACACAACAAAACCCGGATGATGAACCCGTTTTTACCTTACTACTACCACCCAATGCCTATGATACCACTTTTACTTCTCCCGTACTTGGATTGTGTCGCCTTAATACGTAAGCTCCAAACAACAAAGCGCCCTATGTTCCCAAATTTACTCACACATAAACTCAACCTTATCCAAACCAACACAAACCCATTAGTTTCCCATTCAAAAATTATGAAAGAAACCATGAAACCGAACCTTACCTCTAACTCAACAACCAAACCAGCTTCCCCAGCGGCCTTCCCAAAAACTCCATATAATGGATGAAATGAAATAGGAAGGAGGCACACCAGACGTCAGTTGGCTCAAAAGGAACCAACAAAATAAGGTTCTTCATATTAACCCTGCTTCCGTCCAAACTTATATAGGTTGACTTGCAGTAGTGCTCCCCTTAAACTGCGAGTCTTGGACTTAACATTAGAAAACGTGGTGTCACAACATTGAGCTTGAAGGCATCTCAACATAAAACAACGTTTGTTTTTAAGCACGGCACATTAATTGAGAACGGGTAAGCTAATGTACTAGAAGTGGAATTTTAAGCGAAAAATCTCACTCAGCCCTTATCTACTTATTTTAACTAACAAAATAACTTAAACAACCAAACAAGCATATAAAAAGTGACTTAACTAAAAATCAGGTGTTATACCAAGCATTTAGTACCTACTATTCATTCTCACATACCGTATGAAGATTTCCCCAACGATAATGTTGGTAACTAGACGTTCCCTCGGCGGCTCGTGAAGTTCCCCCAGCCTTGTCCAAAACAAGAAGAAAGACAACCAATTAGTCTCTAGATCAAATAAATAGAAAAGAGACTAAGAGATAGGAAGACAACGTTACTCAAACTATACTATCGTACTCACTTCTCTCCTAACTAGAAGCCCGAACACCAAGAACTTCCAGGGTTCAAGGGAGGGAGAAGAGGTTCTGTTGCACTAGGTTGCCCCCAAAAGGAACAAAGAGGGTTTGGGTGGAAACCCTCATGCGAACTGCCTTTCAATTTACTAGTTTTAGAGCCTGGCAGCACGGTCTTGCTCCCTGCTGAGCACGAGGCCTCCAAAGATTTGTACTGCAAGACCATCTAAACGTCCAATTGGCCAAGATAAATATACGACTTGAAGATAATTATTTTAGATTTCCAATTCCACAAAGATCACCTCAATCGGACATCTAGAACTCAAGATATGGCTAAAATGGTGAACCAGTTATTGACTCTAAAGCAGTTTAACATTTCTAGATGACTATCAAACAAGGAACAGGCATCAAAAAAAAAAAAAATAGCATAACAAAAATAAATATATATATAATATACGAAACACTAAGCTATTTTAAACATCTGGATGTTCCTTGGCAAACAAAGTTTTCAGAATTATTGTTCAGTCATCTCGTTAGTGCTGAATACTAGAGAGAGTCAATCAATGCAAGTGAAAAATTTGAAACAAACTTCCAATTCATCTAGGAGTCAGTACCATTATAAGAAAAAAAGAGAAATTCTTTTATTCCATTTTTTGGATATAATCCATATCAAGGTGCAGAGAATTAGAATTATAGTTTCACATTAAAAGATTTTTCCATGATTTTCTAAAATTTTTGAAGAAAATCTAAGAAAGTGTAACAGTGTTCTTGACATGATCATGAAATATTGAAGAAGAAGACATCAAAGTGATCATGATAGACGAGGGTTTACTTCTTTGATGAAGGAATGAAGAAAGTCAAAGTTCTTGAGTAATTAACAATGAGTTTTCTATGTTTTTGGAGAGAATACAAGTTTGTAAAATGGACAAATGACTGATGTGGTTGAAAGTGGGGAGTTGTGGGTGAGGGATATTTTGGTTAAAAAAATGATTAGGAAAAATTTTGTTTCATTGAATGGGGGGTAAAATGGTCTTTACTTATAAAAATCTAGATATTTTAAGGACTCATTATGACTTGGATAGGATTACATTTATTGCTCTTCATGCTGATTCGGGAACTGGGCACCTCGGCTCTGTACTCCATTTCACTCATTTACCCGACTTAGTTTAAGTGCAGTTTATTTTGAAGATTTCACCGTACAAATATAATACGCTATTTTAAGCGAAGAAATTTTCAAAAAAACCAATATCATTTCAAATATCTTCTATAAACCCAAGTCGCTTGTCACGAGTTCAAAATTAGGTTTTGATACTAATATCTTAACAAGGGAAAACCGCGATCCCGGCTTCAATCCGAATTCTCAAACCAAAATTTAATCGTGTTTCACTATCTAGTAGAGTCTAAATATGATTTTGTTTTACCCAAAATCATTCTCAGGTTCGGATAAAAATATAAACACACACACACAGATATATATATATATACCGATATTGAGAAATAGAAATCAATAACAACATATTCAAAAAACATAACAACTATAGTTCAACATCTTCCAATCAAACAGACTAACAAGTAACTAAAATGATAAAATCGGACAACTTCGAGTATCTTAAATCACCTAAGCAAGGTAACGTGCAATCTCCATCATCATTGGTACCACAAATAGTAGCTAATGTGATATTGACATTATCAATTTTAATAAGCAGGGTTTAGTCGCATCATCCATTATAGGATAAAACTACTTAGCCATTTTCTGTTGGGAGTGGCTTCTTTCCCCCCCTGAGGTGGTATCGCAACACTCTCGGGCAATACCTTATGAATCGGGGCAAAATAAATAAAAAGAAATTTTCCCGATAATTTTGGAAATTTTTTACTTTAGTTCTTAAAAACTCGAGTGAAAAATTTGCAACATGCTAAAAAAATGATCGACATCATCACAAGATAAAAACTATATTATACTCACAACATTACATAGATGATTTTATTCATACTCAAAATTTTTCTACAATGTATGTTTCTCCTTTAAATACTTCATTATTCACAATGAATTTCAAACCATATAAGAGTCTAGCCTCAAATACAACTTTCATAACACATCACCCTAAAAATCCTAAGTGGTTAATTCAATCTTAAGAATATCACTTGAAGACCTCCATAATTCTCTACCATTATACTCAGTTCTCCAAGGACCGGTTAATATTCTTATGAAACTAAACCTCTTCCGCACCATCTCACAAAGTGTACCCAGTACAAACAAGAAAAACGGTAAAAATAGATATATGCAAGGGGTAGATACCAATATATGGTTTGATTACGATAACTACAGCGCGACACATAAAAATGAATATACATATATATTTAACCACGTAAATAAAAAACAAGATAGTTTATCAAGGGGTCTTATACTGACAGCATCGATCATTTAAAAATATTAGCATGGCAACTTCAATATTCCGCAAATCCTAAATTTGTATAATATCTTTCAGATTCCAACTCTACGTAAAGGAAAATCAAACCGTATCCAAGTAAAGGCTGCAATCGTATTAGCAAATCCCAGGAAATGGCATGATGAACATTATATGGTTTTCCATTGTCCATAAGGTAAATAATACATCGTTACATGAATACATCGTCCAAAAAGATACCATGGTTAACAGTAGGTAAGTCACAGAATCAGCACATCTAAAACATTTTATTCTCATCCTTTTCTTTTTTCATTCTTTCCTTGTTCGAAACAAAAACTAGACCATTCGGATTTTTGACTTTAAGTTTTCATTGATAACACTAGACACAAATCGAATTGCCCAATCTTGGCTTCAGATCTAATCATTAGTCTTAGGTTCATGGTGATAGAAAAAAAACATTCACCTTTAACAACGTTAATCACGTAAATTGGACATAAAGTCCATAACTCGTAACACGAATCAAAGATCTCGTGCTTTTATTACGAACACTAGTATCACGACGTTGAATAAATTCATGTTGTTTTCATTAAGGGTAGTTTAGTATTTTCACATTTAAAAACTAATCATTACATGCATTAAATACAATTGAATCACCCCATGAGTCATCATGGATGACTCATTGTCTTCATCGTCGGTGTTGGTTTTGTCTCTACGCATCCGTTTCGACTACGTCGTTACCCGATTCAGGTTTTTACGCTTGAATAAAGTATAATAACTTATTTATTTTGAAAATTTTCAAGATAACCAATATCGATGGGAAATGGGATATGAATTCTAACCATTTCATTCTCGAGTCAAAATTAAGTTTTATCGATCGGTAAAATTTCTTGTCAACGAAAACGTAAATAGGTTAAAATCAATTTTCAACCAAAAATTTAACAGGAATCTTATAAAAATAAGTATAATATGAATATGAATTTGGTTTTCCAAAATCATTTTCTAAGTATCGGATATATATATATATATATATATATATATATATATATATTTATATTTTTCTTGTTATTGAGTACCAATAAAAATTGGGGTGTTACAAGTATAGCTAGCTCTGGGACAACGAAACCACCACTCCTCTACCCTCACAAGTCTCCCACGCTTAGAACAGAGAGTCTTCGGACCTCAAAAAATCACATTGGCCTAATCAAGAAAAAAAAAGATGGGATGATGAAGTGACATCGCGAGGATCACAATGGTATAATCGGTTTCCGATAGGACGACGATTGCTCAAAACTCCTCTGTAAATTTCTCTCACTTCCTCCTCTCTCTCTCTCTATTTTTTTATTTTGCACCTTCTAAAATTTTCTCCATGTGATGACTCAATTTAAAACAAATTTAAATTTTTTTTATGTTAGGCGCTCGGCGCCGTGAGCCAATGTTCACTACTTGGTGAGGCTGCACTGCTGCCTCCACCAATCACGGCATGACACTTGTCACTGGGCCACTGTTCGAGTGCCCACCTATCCAGCATTCCGCATTCATACGTTTTATCGTGTTGGAGCTCGCTTGAAGTCGATTGACCTTAAATTTGAACATAGATTCCTCTATACCTAAGAGTAAGATTAAGTCCTCAAACATACCTAATCTTTTCCTCAAAAATAAATTTCCTATTGTGCAGTCTTTAGCATTCTAAACGTATAAAGAAAATCCTAGAACACGCTCTCATTCAATTCAACGCAGATTAATCTCATTACTTTCCATGCAAGATTCCATATCTAAACATCGTATTAGACCTAATCAAGGTCTTAAACCTAGTCATCAAACATATAAACAATGTTTGTAAAACACGGGTGTTACATTTAAGGAGCCAAATAAGCATATAACATCCATGTCATAAACTTTGAATTTTAATTATAATTTTATTACAAGTTATTTTTGAAATATGAAGGGTTGTTTGAAATTTTATTCCAAAATATTTTTTTTCTTAAAAATTAAATTTGAAAAGTAAACAAAACCGACGATTAAAGGAATTTATTGAGATTCTTGCAATTATTCATGAGCCTTTTTTTAGAAATAAAACTGACTTTTCTATTTTGGTTGTGAGGGCATTTTTATATAAGAGTGAGAGGATTAGATCGTATCCATTGTATCCAACCTAAATGGCCAAAGTGGTCATGTAACTTTCTAATGGTCATGTGACATTTTAAAACTATTAAATATCTTAATCTTACCATCCATGTATGATTGTATAGCCCGATTTACTCCTCCTACTTTCATAAAAAAAAACGTCCCGTCACTGGGGATACAGCCCCTATAATTATCCTAATGCCCATTACCATAATATCCCGTCATCGTCGTCCGGTTGGGAGTACGGGCGTCAACTTGACCATCAGCCGCGGCTCAGTAGATGAGCCGTCATCATGCGGCGCGGTGGAGGATCGGTAGTAGTGTTGGAGGGGCGGTGGTGTGGGACCCCCTGCGGAGCGTCGCTGCTCGGGGGAGGAATGAAACACGGCCATGGTCATCAGTAAGAGAATGTCCCATCTCGCTGCATGATGCACTCGTTCGTTTCCCTCTGCTGCTGCACTCCTCCTGTGAATAGTGCGTGCCTCCTGTGTCCCGTGAGGAGGATGTAGGTTCCCGATGGTCGCAAGCTCTTGTTGACCCGACGGATCGACCTGGCTGGGGTCGCGAGCAGTAAGGGCGTCCAGTTGTTCTTCCGTCCGCCACATCCATCCAAGCCTGGGTCTATAGGCTCAACTCCTGCGGTCCAGCGAGAAGGATCCGAGGCACGCCGCGAGGCAGCCTCGGGGATACTACATTCGACCCAAACTTCGGCGTATACTCCGCTGCGATCATACATTATAATCAATATCTGACAAATATATATATATATATATATATATATATATATATATATAAAATAATTACCAATAGCTGCAAATAAAAACACTTTAGCTCACCACTTTGTCTCCCTCGACCTCTCATCTAACAAACTCGGTGTCCGAAAGCGAATATGTGTATGTTCAAAGACCATGGGACCTCAATGGACCGAGCTAGCTCTCTCGCCCCATAGCGAACACACTCAACAAAATCTTTGTTATAAACAAATTTTTAATAAAAAACATTTTATAAAATATGTTATTTATATATGCATACCATGTAAATGGCATGCATGTGACTATGACACCAGTGTGCATGCTCCCACCGCTTCCTGGCTTGATTTCTCTTTGTATTTCACACTTTGCAAACTTTCGTAGTGTCCATACGCTTTCTGTTGGGAAGATATCGGCCCGATGTAACCGGCGTATCCGGCCTACCCTCCGCTCCTGACGAATCCTGCCGAGTAATGTCGATCGTCAAAATAGCACGTATCTCGGGTATGCTCCTGGTGACTAGCGAAGCTCCTCGTTAACCACTAAAAATATTAATAACATCATACAAAAAGACCTGAATGAGGGGAAATTACATGAACTAATAAACAAGAACTTACCCTGCGTCTCAAGATCGATCCCGATCTACTGGGATCAACCCTATGATGCATGAAGAGATGATATTGCCTTGATGGCTTAAGGTAACGTCTTGATCCCACTTCCATGGGATGAAGTGAAAAATCATAATTTTATTAAATCACGACAACCAATAAATATATGCTATTATTAGTAATTATTTTTTAACAACATTAAGAAATTAAATTAAACTACAATCCGAAAATGACGCGTCCGTCGTCTATCCTCGGTCGCGGAACCCCCACCCACTCCAGGCAAGTCCTCTACCATATGAATTGTGCGCAGACGGCGATGATGGTATGTGTCGACCAGTATCTCGCCCATGAGATGATAAAAAGGATGAATGGTGTGTCCGGTGTGGAATCCCCAGTGAGACAAGTGGAAAAGATCATCCTATCTGGGTGTGGCCAAGTCGGTGATGATGATGGTGGTGCAAAGGTGGGTATGGTGTGGGTCCAGTGGGGGCGTGAGTAGTCGGCTAGTGCGCTGGTGGCTGCATATGAGTGGTGGAATCCGGACATGGCAGAGGGTGGGGTAGTGTTGGTCAGATATTGTGGTATGGGTGGGGATGATAGTAGCATGACTTGGGGGGTATAGAATGGTGGGATGGATGTAGAATAGGTGGGGAGGCTCCTGTAGGTGGCGAGTGGTAGGAACAATAGGGATGGGGGTGGGTGCGAGGACCTCCGAAGAGCCAGTAGGGACTTCACGGTATATCGTCCATCGCTTAGCCTTCCTTCCTCTATCTTCAAAAAGCTAGCGGTGACAGCTACAATCTCCCGTCTTTCACATATCTATTTTTATAGCAAATAATAACAAATCAAGTAAATATAATGAACCGAAATTCTATGGGGCCTAATCTAGCAACTATTTTTATATAACAATAGTTGTTCAAGTACCTACATTATATTTCCATAAGTGAATATTTAAAATAAAATATTAAATAACAAAATAGTAAACTTCCTAATCAGATTCGATATAAGTAATCCGATTGTAAGTCCCAGCTTTTCTTTTTCTTGTATTGATCATCACGGAGTTTCCTCTCGATGCATGCTGGATACTGATTACAATGACCACTTCTTCCCCTTCATTTCTAGATCCCAACATGCCAGGAATACATCGACTCAACACTTATTGACATGTGATTAATTTCCTCCTCGGATCGCGGTCTGCCGTCCTCTGCATCATCGATTTCTATCGACCCCTAGGTCGTGAAGAGCACACACTCAACCTCGTTTGTCCTTCTCATTTCCACATGGGATATGGACATAATACTTGTTTTGCATTCGGAGCAATTATAAACTGGATCAACTAAGTGATATCTTCTATCCATCCGAATTTCCCATAGATTCCATACTTGGATCCACTTTTGCTGCTGTCCTCGATGGATCAAACCATGAAAATAAATAAGACTACTAGGATAAGTAATGATGTTGTATTAGATTCAGATATGTGATTTTAGACCCCAAAAAAATCCATGTGCCTTCACCTCGTATGATGAAATAGTTGTCCTACTGTCAGAAGTAAGACGCACTGGATTGATCGCTTTACCACCCAGCACTTGTTTTTAACCCGATCGTTTGTAGTTGCCCATGAATCTAAGTAATAAAAATATCGTTGATAAGGTATTATCTATGGTCGCTAATTATTTAAATGTCAAAATATAATAAAATTACCTTTCAAACGGATACATCCCGCCTACATGTAATCGCGTCCTCCATTTGGACCACAACAATCCCTCTTAGTCCCGAAACCTAGTTTCGACACTAACCGCTTGATCATAACCAAGTTTTCGCAACAACTCTTTGATGGTGTCAGATCTTGAAACATTTGAAAAAGAACCTAAAACCTGCTCTTAGGACATTCCAAATTGGACTTCAAGCTTAAGCCTAACTCAAAATGATAATTTTTGAATCGTGCTTCTGTTAAACAATGCACATTTTTGTCTCAACAATAAATTGTAGAATCTACTGCGCCAATTCATAGGAGGCTCTTGATGTCATCATACTCCATCCGCCTCAAAATTCCCGTCTTGCCCAAGACAAATATCGACCATCATAGCCATTTAACTGGGTTGTTCGACATATTCATCGAGAAGTACGCCCTTGATCACCTAGTTTCTCAAGACTGACATCTACCACTTCAATCATAATCAATATCCGTGAACTCCTCTCCACATGATCAGCCATATCCAATAGGCTTGAACCCACATCAGTATAGGTGTAACTTCCGCCATCATCACTGAAGCCATTCATTGCACTTTGTGCCACGGACATCTAATCCCCCCTACTTCAAGATAATCACAAATGTTGCTTTGCTGGATATAAACTCTCGACCATCTGCAACAATGATTGTTTGTAATAGTATCCCATTTCGTTCTATCATACACCCAACTACAGTTGAGGATAATATTCACCATCCGTATTTATGGATAAATTGAAGTATTTTTAAACATGATACTATGACCTCGAATCGCTCCCTTTTCTTGGGTGGCGCTAGACCTATCCCATTAGAGTGAAAAACTTTTTCATCCTTACTGCACATACTAGTTACTCATCACTTCGTATCTTATAGCGACGAAAATTTAAGAACATCCCATTCCGTCTCCAAGTACAGACATGAGCGTATAATACAAATGGCAGTATGGACCTGAACAAAAGTAAACAGCCCGACCATAAATATAATCAACTATTTCACAAATGAAATCGAGTTAACAATATATCAATGAAAAACGTTTATTCCCAAACTGTCTCCAATTGGACAATTAAAGATTCAATAAAATGAGCAATACCACGTGACCACAGTACATATGCCTCAATATCGAACCTTGAATGGGAAATATGGTTTTTCTCTAATTCGTATTAATTATACCTAAAGAAAATATTTTTTTGGTAATAGGGATGTTTTGCATAAACATTGACATTATTAGAAAAAAAATCAACACACAATTAAGCAAACTATCATTCTAAGTACGTTTTAATTATAATATAAAAAAAATAATATATAATGTAGACATCTTAATTATAAAGTATGACTTGTTGGCAAACAATTAAAACACATAAGCAACTATATACACAAAGTATTCGTCTCAAAAAATAAATATCTATTAAATCTTTATTTATTATTTATTTCATTTTATATTAAATATTACTTAAGTATTTAGTAATTTACATGTAAATTTGTATTATTAATTTTTTTCTGCATTTTTTGTGCTATTATATAAATTATTTGAATAAGATATTAAACTATTTTACACTATCTGTTTTAAAATTTAGCGAAAAATTACTTTTTTGTATTATGATTTTACCACGTGCTACCAGTGTTGACTTAATTAATTCATCACTGAAATATTATTTATTTAATCTTCCTCAGCAATTATCTTCTCTTTATGTCCTTGTGTTACCGAACACCTATTATATAAGTTTTTTTATAGGAAAATGTTAAGAATATTGTGTTATGTTAATGGTAGTTTTGGAACCCATGACCTCTATTAGCTCTGAAACCCTATATCCCTCCTAGCGAAACCACCTTCACCACCTTATCATCTCCCACACCTATTATATAAGTGCCAACTTCAAATTGACACTTGCGAGACTTATAGGTTTATTTATCATAGTATTATTTAATTTTTAAGCATCAAATAATTATTTAATTATTTAATTAGTATTATTTCCTTTTCTACCATTAATTCGAATCATCACAGTCTTGCTTCTTGAACCACTATCACATTAGTCCTAGGTATACGGGACGAAAAATTTGATATATATTATTTTTTATGTAAAAAGTATTAGTAAGTAAATTTGTATTTACTTATTCAAATTCGATTTAAATATATTTATTACTTCTACGTGATAATTTTTTCCTAAATTTGGTTATATCGTACCATGCAATTTTTCACTCTTCGCACTACCAGAATTCCATAGACATCGCTTCTATCATTTCACCATAACCATGAGGAATTGTTGCACCAATGATATCCGTCATGCTACGGTATTCGGGATCTATAAAATTCCTTTATCACTTACTCACATACTTAGAATAGCCTATTACTTGATTAATTAAATAGTAATTAATTATTATTTTAACTACATAATTTTATTCTTGAAATTAAATTGCAGCAATAATGAGAAGGATAATAACTCATTAAAAAAGTCATACAATATTTAATTCCTTTGACAAAGAATAAACCCAAAAACAAACAAATCAAGAAATCTAAACATAAATATTACTAAATCATGAAATTAAAAAAATTTCCTAAATAAAATTGAGCATTTTCAGAAAAATAAAATATTGCTCAATCAATCAAAAAATACCTGGCGGTGGCTGGCTTCTCCTTGCGTTGGTGGTCATTGGTGGTGGCTGGAAAATCAAAAAGAGGGAAATCAAAACCTTCAGCTTCTGACAATGGGAAGTGGAAAACCAGTAAACTCAACAACTTAGCAACTCAACATACTCCGGGGACGGCGAGGTAGATGGAGGAGGGCGATGGAAGCGAGGAGAGGGAGGGTGGGGAGGGTTTAGCCATGGTGAGGAGAAATGGGGTGGGACGCCATAGGCAGTGGGGGGGAGGGAGGCTCGGTGTGAGGCTTGAGACTGCCGAGACCTTGTCAGGCTCTGGCCGAGACACGATCTGCAGGGTGAAGCGGGGAGAGAATATAAGAGAGAGCGGGGAAAGCAAAAGGGGGGGGAAGTGCAACATGTATAGTTGAATTACAGACTACCTTTTCAAATTCTGAGGCGGATAAGCTTCAGTTCGACCTAAATCCAATTCCAGAAAGCGGAAATATCAGTTAAAACTATTGTAATTTATTTCCGCATTATTCGTAGGTAATTAACGGACTTATTTGGTCTGGTGATAGTTAAGGCCAAAATTAGCATTCCCTCATTGAATACGGGTCAGATGAATACGGTGCCGTGCCATTGGACTTTACGTTGGGGAATTAGAATCTTTGTATTATGATTCTGATTGCTTAGTCCAATGGGAAATCTTCTCTTATTGGGCGAAACCGGATAAGTCCGCTTGAAATCCCCCCTTTTCTTGTAGGGTATACATTGTAATTTACTTTAATTATACTTATCTTTGGTTTATATTCATTATTTAATGAAAATTAAGATAGAAAATAATAGATAATATTTTTGAATGAGAATAATTAATGTATATAATTTTTATATATTTTATATTTTAAAAAGTAAAATTGTGCTTTAAAGCGATTAATATGTAGCCATAAAAGAGAGGGGACTTTGCTATAAATTCTACGATGCATCTAATGGCTAATCAAACTCATGCTCAAAAAGAAAGAAACAATACATATTCAAAGTATGATGCAGGAGAGAGTGGTGCTCTTTTCGTATTGTGATGGCTTTTAGGCCTAATGTTTCAACCTCTTAAGGTGCTTGTCAAGAGATCAACATGTTACGAGGCCATACCCATATGGATATTCTCGTGTTCGATATTTGAGGCCTCTAGCAGACATACATCTGTAGCTTGTTGCTCTGGAGCATCATGGTTTTTCACAGGTCGTACTCCTCAAAATCACAAGGGATCTATGTGAGTGTTTCGAGACAAGCCTCTAAACAATTTAGTATCAAACTCGACGGATCCAAATAACTACCCCTCAATGTGTCATATCAATCTACCATTTCCTGAATTTACCACGATGTGGATTGCAACTGTAAGTCTCTTTGTAAAAACTATTTCACATTACCTGAAGCATGAATTTTGATTGCAATATGTTTTCTTAAACTATCTGGTGTAAAGGGGTGAGTTCCATGATCCTTTCAATAAGTTGGGGTAAAAGATAAAAAGCACCAGTGAAATAAACTGTTATATATGGCACAATTAAGTGTATTAGTTCAGAGATTGTTTAAGAACAATTTCAGTTATGTATGTCTTACGACAATTCAATATATGGAATAAAAGATTATCTATTTTTCCAGTTTTAAAATCTGCTATTGGGAAATACTGTTGGATGTACATTAAACATTTAACTAAAATAATTTGGTGAAGTTTTAAACTTTTTACCATCCAGGGTTAGAGGTTGTTCTGATTAATAATATGTCTAGTTCATACCATTAAGCAAGTAAGCATGTAACATCCATGTGAACTATTTGTAAGTGTTTTTCGTCGATTAAAGTCTGAGTTTTTACGTCGTAATACTGATCTTTGTGATCATCTGTGACGTTAAATTCGGCTTAACGCTCGGTTTAGAATCGAGTTAAATATATAACTATTAACGTCGTTCTTTGAACACAGAAGCGCATTATAATTTTGTCAAAATTCGCAGTTCTTTTAAAACAACTCCTGCTTTCTTTTAACGGATAAGTAATTTTGACCAAATGCACGTCATTGTGTTAAAGAACCAACGTTAAGGTCTTAATTTTAACGTCGATTGTAATAAACAATCGCGTTAATAGTGTATCATAGGTTTTAAGATATATTACGTCGGGTTGAGTCCTTCAATCGCGTTAATATCTTTTTTAAATTCGATTTTAAAATATATCCCCTCAAAGGCAGCTTCCGCGTCCAAAAAATATCCCAAAGAACACGGAATATCACACATTCGGACTGCAGAGGGAAAATGGATAATGATCCATATGTATGCCAGCTGTAAACAATATATATTTTATTAACATGTTATAACTGAATAAATACAGAAATATAAGAAAATAAATGTATACTAAGTTTAAACTACATATATCAATATTCCTTAGTGATGATCATCAGAAAAGGCTGTGAGATCCCACCCGTGTTCTCGATTATATTAGGCATGTTTGTTGAAAAGAAGGAGTCTCAGGAATATCAAGATTTGAATCCTTCATTTTCATCACTACCATTATATGCTTTTCCTTGGATAACCACTGAACTTTTTTGTTAAAGGATTGTGATGTAGAACACTTGTTTTCTTGGGAAGCCATTATGAATGGCTCATTTAAATGACCTGATTATGAGGTCTACCAATGTGAACCCCAATTCGTTGGTTTGTACACCAAAATTCTCAGCCATTTACATTTAAATAAACCGAAATGTAAGCTTAGTGTATCAAGCACCCAAATATCTTCATATATCCAGGGTAAGGTCTCGTGCTTCATTGCGACGTGTCCTTTGCACTAGATAGTGCATTGTTCTACGATCTTCACCCCACCATTTTCATGGAACACCAGTTATCTTGTTCCTTTTAGAAAAGGAAAGTTATTTATATCGTATCCGCTCCAACATATGACGTTGAATTTTAAGCCCTCTGACTATGCCATCTTACGCTATCATAAGGATACTACCATCCTTAAGCATTTCTTCCTTGAACCATGGCATTAAATCTTGATGAGCTTGTTCAACAACCACCATTCGCACATTCGAGGTTTTCTTGATTGACTTTTCTTTATGTTCAAATGAAAAGGAGAACATTCGATGTTGTTCAACACATACAAATGGCTAAGCACTTCCTCCCGATCCTTCTTATTCTTAAGCCATGTGTACCCTTACCTTGACATCAGTCTCATGGTATAGGCTTAAAGGTCCTATGGATAAGCATTATGAAAGGTAGTCAGAACAAAACTCAAATAGCTATTATGAACATACCTTTGAACAATAGGTGCTTGGATGATGGGGATTCTTCAAGTGCCCTTTCCAAGATCTTCGTGGCGCTCTGACTAAGTCATCCATCTCGGAAAAGCAGCCCACATAATCTAATCTCCCTCGCCCAAATGAACGAATTAAAGTGGACATTATGTCGAAAGGAAGGAGGAAAATACATCTCCAGTTATTTGGTGTAGCAGCCTCCTTCCAAGTCATCAACATACGAGTTAGCGACTTTGACCTACATAGAAATTGAAGAATGAGCACAATAGGAAGTATTGTGGGATGGCGAACCTTTCCATGCACGTTTCTCGTCATTATGCCATTCATATTCTTCGCATCTTCGCATTGGCAAAAAATCGCTTGAACCTTGGAATTATTGGAAGATACCACAACACCTTAGCGGGAGGACCATTTTCTCATCATAAAGATCATCATCCTTCATCACCCTTTCACTGTCTCGTGATAGCCCGCATTTGGGCGATCATAGTTAATATTCCTGTTTCATAGGTGTACAATGTCACGATCATTGAAGGACATCAAGCATCTTCTTATACTCCATACCCACATAGGGACACAATACCTTCTTGGCCTGTGGTTACGGTCAGGCAATGTGTTGTCTCCGGAAACAAGTCTTTCAACACTTTAAGCAATTAGTGAAGCTTTTATCGGTCCAACCATTTCCCTTCACGGGCTCAATTTGCTTTTTGCTTAACAGTGTATGGTAGTACACCCTGGATATAAGGAAACTTTCCATCGCATCACTTTATCATACACGCTTCGATGAAAAAGATTCTTGTCAATATCACGGATCATATCCTCTACTCTGGGATCATCCCTCCGTATTACGTCCAGTCCTCACTTTGGGAGACACTTTCAGTACTACTCAACAGCACATCACCGTGCCATATCCATCTTGTATATCTCGACAAATCCGCTTCCAGTCAAATGAGTCGTATATCCTTCTACATTTCCTCGTATTCAAACACTTGACACTAGGACAGAACATTCCGTTACTATTATGGAACATTCTTTTGAGGCAAATTCTATAAATTCTCCCCCTTTCTAGATGGCGCACTGGTAAACACAGATCATCAACTACGATCCATAACTAGATAGGTCTGTAGATATACAAAACATATATCAATATAAGGATAATCGGAGATTGAAAACTATAGTTTTTGAAGATTTGCCAAGCAACGAGTCACGGCTTTGCGATGATGTCCATCACGGCATAACGTGCCTGCGACCTGACCATCACTGACGGAAGGCTGATCACCCTGGCCGTGGTGAGCATCCGTGATCAGGAGATCAGCTGAGCGAGCAACCTGCACTCAAAACCAAAAATAGAGCGTACATTCAAATGACTCCAAACTCACGGTTTAGTTTTGACTCTGAGACTATGGTTTTGACATACTTTCAAAACCAAAAATAAAAAAATGTACCCTAAAACTCTCGAAAATAGGTGCTCGCGTGGTGGTGGGAGGCTGGTGGTGGCCCAGCGTTCGATGTGGTTCCGGGAGCGGAGAGACAGGGGAGTTAGTGCGTAGGAAGGAAGAGATATCTAAGTTATTACAAAGAATGAATGGAAAGACAGAGGTTAGGGTTAATAGTGTGCCTGTATGGTGGTGACGAAGCCTCGCGGTGGTTGCGGTGGAGATGGAGCTCTGTGATGGAGGAGTGAAGTGAGGTGAGTGAGAGTGAGAGTGAGGGTTGAGGT